>PVLA01005258.1:125317-151847 GCA_004027455.1 Hydrochoerus hydrochaeris | reverse complement strand
CCCTTTTCCCTCTTCCTCCTCCTCTGCTCCTCCCTTTCCATGCCCCCTCCTGCTCTTTTCCTCCCTTCTCCTTCTTTCCCTTCCCAGGAGCCAGGCCTGTAGCCAGGCCAGAGCCTACTAACACGGGGATGGTGGGGTCCCAGCTGGTTTGCAGGCCCAGAGCGTAGCTTGAGTCACTTTTGGGCGATGCACTGTCACCTCCTTTCCACCACCCAAGGTATTTTCACCAGGGAGGAAGAATGTGGAGCAAAGGTCAGGCTGCTCCTACCCAGCCCACCTCACCCCACACCTGTGCCCAAGACTCTGGCCCTCCCCCTCCCTCAGGCGGGCACTGCTAGCCGGTCCCTCTTCGTGGGCCTCCCTGGATGTCCCCAGGTGCCAGGGACAGGGACACGGCTCCCTGCTCTCCATCCTTGCTGCCCCCCCATCCTCCTCACTGGGGTTCTCGCTCCCTGTTCCATCACAGTGTCTGCTCTGGGCCCTGCATCCCTCCTGGGGTGAGTCTGCCTGACTGGGGGGGGGGGCAGTGGGAACACCCCCAGGACAGGGAGAATGCAGGGAGACCCCGCCACCCAGAGTGGCATGCAATGCCCTGAGAGAGGAAGGTACACAAGGAGGGCACCCCTGGGCTCCTGAGCTGCCCCTGCAGACTGGGCCTGGACCCACAAACAGGAAGAGCCCTCTTTGGGGCCGAATAACCTGTCTCTCTCCCCAGGTTCCAGCCCGTGGGGTAGGTTGTTTGTTTGCTTGTTTGTTTTGTCTTTTTGAGACAGGTCCTTACTATGCAGTTCAGGCTGGCCTTGAGTTCACACTGTAGCTCAGGCTGGTCTTGAACTCACAAATGTCCTCCTGCCTCAGCTTCCCAAGCACTGGGATTACAGGTGTGAGCCACCACACCCCGCTAAACCTGTGGTTTTGAGTGCAGCTTCCTCCTGAGGAAATAGGTGGTAATAGGAAGCGACGGGTGACACAGAGCCCTTCACCCACTCAGCTCTCCTGGAGACCATATGGGTGAAGGTCCTCTGAGTGGTGGCCTTGTTGCTCCAGCCACTGACCTGCCCCCAGCCCCACACACTGCTTCGAGTGGGCTTCGCACCGCAGGAAAAAGAACAGCTTGGCTGTCTCCCCTCTGCACCCTTTTTAACGAGGATGCTCCCTGCAGGAAGGCAGAAAATGAAACACCAGCGATCCAGGCTCAGTGGCTCTGCTGAAGCCTGTACTAGTAGTGACTGACAAGATAGAGACCTGTTTCCTTCTTTTGGGGCCCTGGTTCCTCTTTCTTCTTCCTTCGTTTTCATAGGAAACTTCAATCTCATGGCACATAAAGTTCCTCCAGCTCCTGCCTTCACATCCATGCTCCACTCAGAAAAAGAAGTTGAAGAAAAGATAAACACCCTGGAAGTCACACATATCACATCTGCCCAACTGGCCAAAACTTGACCAGAGGGTCACACCTGCTTGAAAGGGAGTCTGGAAAGTGGCCACTGGTTGATCACTCACGTCCAGTAAATTGATCACTATACAGAGAGACCGGCCTGGCTACTAGGGGACGCTGCCACCCAGGGGCCATTTGCTGCTCAAGGTGTCACCCCTCGGCTGCCACCCTGTTAATCCGAATTACAGATGAGAGTGTCACTGTTTGGAGAGTTTCACAGCAGGCGAATGGGCCTTAGGGTTCCTGGGACTGCAGGCTGCCCTGGGCCCAGTCGTGCTAGGACATTTTGGATCATCTAAGCAGTGGAGGAGGATGGGACATCTGGGGTCACACACGTCCACTAGCGACCCACCACATGCAGGGATGCAAGGCTGGGGTCCTCCCTCTGCTCCCCGCCCGACACCATTTCATGTGTCAAATCCTCCGTGCTCATCTGTCCCTAGTGCCACTTCAGGCACAGTGGGGCTGGGGCTCCCATTCCAGGGGAGCCCAGGATCAATAGGAGGGGACAGGGACGGCTCGCCTGAGGCCGCAAGTTGCAGCCGGAGCAGTGGCGGCCAGGGCCTCTAGGAATGACCATTTGCAGCACAGGCTGGGAGGGGTTCTGTGCACACAGGCTCTGGGGAGAGAGTGGGGCGCTCTGTGAGCACAGGAAAAGCAGCCACAGTGGGCGCGGGGCAGGGGGAGGGCCTGGGTCTGAGCCCCTTCCCACAGACAGCTCAGGAGGACCGTGGATTTTAGGCCCAGGGCTCAAGAGAGGTGAGGGAGGGGTGGAAACTGCGGGAAGGGGCTGCAGCTGCTGGTGGCCTGTGACGGCAAAGCAGGGCGCTTAAAACAACGGAAATGTGTTCTCCGTGTTCTGGAGGTCAGAAGTCCAAAGTCAAGGAGCTGCTCAGTTTGTTCCTCTGGGGGCTCTGAGGGAACTCAGCCCCGGCCCCTCCTTCAGGTGACCTCAGGCTTCCTGGCTGCACCACAGCTGGCAGCCCCAGCACCCCACCTGCCTGCATCATTGAGTGGTCCCGCCCTTTGGGGGTCTCTTCACTTCTCTTGTAAGCGTGCTCGCTTGTCACCGATTTGGGGTGCCCTTAGCTAATGCAGGGTGTCCTCCTTCCAGATATCCTTAGGTATCCACCTTTACAAATAAGGGCAGGCTCGCTGGTTCCGGGTGGGTGTATCTTCATGATTCTTTTTTTTTTTTTAAAGAGGGGGGAGCAAAACAGAAAAAAGAGTAGAAACAATACAGAATTAAAAAAAAAACTAAGAAATCACTAGTTGATACATTACATATTGTCTTCTTGGATATAGTTGTTCAAGTTACAAAATTAAAGCATACAAAGTGGACATTCAAACAGTGAGGCTGCAAACAGTTCTGTTCACTGATCCAAAAAAAACATAGCAACATGGTTATCAGTCCTACACACTTAAATATACACGCAGTTATATCCTTTAGAGCACTTTCTTTTCCTCCGTTTGCTTTTTAAGTCCATTATCTGTTTAGTTATATCATGTTTCAGGTTGCTCAGTGCCTTACTGATATGTTTTGTTGTTACTTACTTTTTAATTTTTTCTTATTTATGATTATTTTTTATTTTATGTATTTATTTATTTATTTTGAAGGTAGTAAAATACAGCAGAACAAGACAGGACACAGCCAATTGAGGCAGTGCAGTGAAATTGGTACAGAATCTCACAGCAGGTTACTGGGATAACAGCAATAGGTACAATAGTATATCTGGTTTTCTTCACAATAGTTGTTCCTTCAATCAGGCAGAACAATATCAAAAGAAATACCAAGATTATAAAAACAGAATATTGAATAGAGTAATACCATTGATCAGAGCAGAGCAAAACAGAGATAAAAATATTTGCCCTCAAAGAGATGGCAGAAGAAAATCCCCCTTATTTGCTATATCGCATATAGTCAAACTCACAAGACATGCTCAGATCTCTGGCTCCCACTTGCTAGCAGAGTGGGGAGGGTGAGATGGATGTTTGATTCTTTGCCCCCGCACCACTAGGTTCATAGCCACCCACCAGAGCAGTGAGCTGGCTGCCTGTTTTCCCAGCACCCCAAGTTCCAACAAGGCGCGGATCTCAGGAAACACTGATGGTTCTCAACCTGGGGCGGCCGTGGCTTGGGAGGCCACAGCCCCTTACCAGAGTGGCATGCTGGCTGCCTGTTTTCCCAGCGCCCCTATATTCATGATTCAACCTACCAAAGGGGTCTGGGTGGGCACAGGCAGACCACTTACAAGGCCACCCTATCCCCAGGTGAGCTGCGTCACAGTGGCCCGGACCAGACAGGGCAGCAGTGCATTGACTAGGATTCCAAGAATGAGCAGGTGGTGTCCCAGCCGGGGCAGGAGGAGCTGCAGACTGTGGGTAAGGGGGAAGGAAGGGTGCCTGGCAGGTTTGGGCTTTAGAAACTGGAGGGATTATGGCTTTTTTCCCCAAAGCATTATTTTCTCCAGTTCTGTCCCACAAAACTTACCCTGCTCCCCAAACCCAATTACCCCAGTTGCAATTCCTGCAGACTCTCCCTGCCTCTTCAAAGCGCCCCCGCGGACGTGTTTCAGGCTGCCAAGCTCTGGGAAACACAAGAAGACCTTCCTGCAATCGCTAAGTAATTGCTTTTCAACTATAAAAGTAATTAAGAAATGGCACCAATTTCCCTAAGTGTAATGTGATTAAATCCACTGGCTTGGGAAATCATTTGTGATAAACTGACATAGCCAAAGACCAGGCCACAGGGAGTCGGGGAGATGCCTAAGATAGGACCGGGTGTTCCCCAGCCTCTCCCCCACGGGGCGGGCCCTGTGGCATCAGATGTGGCTGGCCAAGGAGGCCCGGGTAAAGGACAGGAGAGCCAGGTCCCCTCAGCTTTCCATGTTATCATATGTTAACCACAGGCAGCTTTCCATGTTATCATGTATTTATTCTCTCTCTCTCTCTCTCTCTCTCTCTCTCTCTCTCTCTCTATCTCTCTCTCTCTCTCTCTTTCTCAAGAGACTGAGTCTCAACATAGAACTCTGGCTGGCCTTGAATTTTTATATAGACTAAACTGGCCTGAAAGTTGAAGCAATCCTCCTGCCTCAGCCTGCTGAGTGCTGGGGTTATAGGAACATATACGGAAAGTTTTAGGGCCATGGAGCCCTGGTGGCCTGGCTACTTTCTCCATCCTGGGAACTGGGTCACTTCAGAACCTGCTCTCCCTGTAGACGGCTCTGCAGTCACAGGCTCTGGGCCAGGGCTGGGGCCCACCACGCTCCTTCCATGTGTCCCCCCTCCTCTTTGAAGGGCTGTCAGGGGCTGCATGGCCTCCTTTGAAGTTGCCCGTGGTGGTTCGCCTCTCTCAGGGAATTCATTTCCACGTCCCCCACGAGCCCAAGTCAGTGACACCGCTGGAGAGATCCTCAGGGATCGGGACCTTTTTTCCCAGCTCGCTGTGTTTTGTTTGAAAACAGCATTCCTTTATCGCCAGCCAGGCCCTGTGATGCAATCTGGCGTCCAAAGCTGAGTAAACAGCGCGGCTCCGTGCACAGCCTGCTGGACTCTGGGAACCCACCCGGCCTTATCTGGGACCCTTCTCTCCTCGGGCCCCGAACCCCAGAGCACCCCAGGGCTAGGAGTTTTGCAGTCTGCTCCGTGCCCCTTCGAGCCTTTTTGCGCTGGGAGCCTCGGTTTCCTCATCCGCTTGCCTGCAGCCCCAGATGTACTTTAGCAGACAGTGCTGCAGTGTGGGACCTGAGTAGCCACCGTCATGGTGGCTTGCGTGGGCGACCGGGACAACTTCCTGGCCTCTCTGAGGCTTGGCTACATCGCCTTTGCAGACAGGGTACGAGGGAGCAGTCAGAGGAACAATGTGCCTGGGCTGGGCACCCAGCACGTGGGCAGCCCTGGATGGACGGTCCCCGGAGAGCTTCTTTCCAGGTCCTCGGTGTCCCCAAGACTTGGATAAGACACAGCAGACTGACACTGCACATTAACTGAAGGTGCAAAAGAGGCACCCCCGGGAGAAGAGCGCGCGGCGGGAGGGTGAGGGAAAGGCGTCCCGGCTCGCCCTCCGTGCAACTAAGCATTGGGGCCTTGCGGCATAAGCGCCCGCCCCGCAAGCACGAGGCTGTGAGTTCGATACCCGGTACAAAAAAGAAAGAAAGAAAAAAAACTCACTGGGTGTCACGCCAGGTACAAACCGTCCTGCAGACAAATTCGCTGGGATTCCTGCCACATGTAAATGAAGGCTCAGCTACGCCTTTTGATTGGTTGTGCCCACATGCAAATGAGGGATGGAAAATCGCATCTGGGATTGGTCGTGTGAGGGTGGCGGAGTCCAATGAAGGACTGAGAATACTGCTTTCTGATTGGTTGCACGTACAGCGCTCAGGAGCCCCTGGGTCATTCTGGGCCCTCCGTGCTTCTTGTCTTTTTTAGGAATCATCTCGCTCAACCTGCTAGCCAGGGGGTTTATGACCTTTGACACGATCTGCCCAATTAGTTGTCCGGTGTCCCCAGCTCTAATCTGCTGCCTCACAGGCCCCTGAGGGATGCTTGTTCTTCTTTAAAATATACTTACCTGTCAAAGAGATGCCATGGTCACCAAGGCGGTTTCCCCTGGGCGAGGCTCATCCATTGCACTGCAGCTGTGCTGACCCCTGCGATTTCCCCAAATGTGGGAAACTCGACTGCATAATTTATTGTAGTTGGGGACTGCGTTTGCGCTTTCCCCTGTACAATAAATAAATAAAAGTAAAATATTACCACGATTATAACTAATTCATCATATCCCTCAAGGCAAGAACAGTGTCTGACAAATCACATTCCTGCATCAAATATCCCCCATGTGTTTATAGGTGGAATCCTACCATTTGTTTAGTCCATTCCTTATTCATTCATTCTTCTTTCCCCCCTGTACTGGAGATTGTACCCAGGGCCTCTGCCTGGAGTTGCATCCTCAACTCTTTATTTTTTATTTTGAGACAAGTTCTCACTAAACTGCCAAGTCATGCAGGCTGGGCTGGAGTTTGAGATCCTCCTGCCCCAGCGTCCCAGATCCCACAGATTACTCCGTACTAACCAGCCTGTGGTTATTAGTACTAGGCAGTCACTCCTGGGAGGCAGAGGCAGAAAGGGACATTATCTCAGCATCCCAGTGTATCCTTTTGGAGCTACGACAGACCGCGAAACTAAAGGAGACCCTGGGGGACCTTCTCTTCTTTGCGGGGACAGCATCTCATCACCCCACACAGAATTTGCCTCTTTTTCTGCTGGATTCCCCAACAGTAAAAACTTGTGATTGCTGCTGCGAGGGCGCAGTTAGAATGTCATTTCCACTCTCGGCCCCCCTCCAGCCCTCCCCCCTCAAGACCAAAAGAGGCGCTTGGGCCTTTCAGATAACATTCATTTGCAGAGAGATGGTAATATGTAAGATTAATGAAAATTAACACAATCCCTCCAAGTAGAAGAGCTTTTGTTCAGTCGTTTGTCCCGCTGTTAATTATGCATTTGGGGTGGTGATAAATGCTTTAAATCAAGGATGCCTTGAAAACCATTTCAATGATTTTCACCTAATTAGGTTTGTGCCTCCTCCCAGCCGGGGATCCCTCTCCAGCTGCCTCTGCCTGGGGAACCCGGGCCCCAAGCTGCAGGGGGACCTGTCCTTGCTAGCCCAGGGCTGGCTGACCACAACACACCCTGTGCCTCATTTTATTATGTTCAGAGTCGCTTTGCAGATCCAAGATCAAAAGAGATATATCAGTTTCAGTCTAGCCCAACTGGCCTTAGTGACAGGACCCTATCAGGCCCCACAGGGCACCAGGGACAGGGAACAGGAGACAAGAAGGAACGTGTGTATCACTGTCAGATTAGAGGCAGAAGTGGCTGGGGGGCACCCAGCGGCCTTGAGAGGCTGACTGAGCTAGGGTAGCAGCAGCAGGGCGGGGGGGCTGGAAGGAGAGGGGAGCTGGTTTGTGCAACCCCCAGACTGAGAGTCTCCAAGTCATGGAGGTTCCCTCTCTTTGCTGGCTCTATTGGGAAAACCGCCCAGCCAGCCAGAGCCTGGGCCATGTGGACCGCAGTTCCAGCATCACAGTGGAGACTCAGGAAAACAAACCACCACCTCCTCCAGGGAGCCTCCAGGCTTGCAACTCAGCATGTCCAGCTTTGCAGGGGGTGGGGGGCCATCTCTCTTCACTTCCCACCAGCCTATCTGGCCCGGAAATGCAGACTGCAGATAATTCCACAGCCTTCTGGCACTGGGTAACTTGCTCAGCCTTCCTGTAATTTCTGTAGGACCATACCGTCCCTTGCCTTGGCGTTCAGCCTTTGCGCCTAGCTCGCCTTCGGCCCTTTTTATTGTTTCGTTTCAAAATGAATCTGGCTAAACGGCTAACTTGCCAAGGCTAGGCTCAGACTTGCGATCTTTCTGCCTCAGCCTCCCAGGATACTGGGATTATGGGCGTGTGCCACCATGCCCAGTTGGAGCCTCTGACTGGATGAAGGGTCTCAGGCCGGACACATCAGTACATCCAGTGTCTATTTCCGAGGAGCCGAAAGAAGCCAAGGGCGGCCGCTTTCCTGGGTGTCTCTCGGCTTCCAGTGGGGCAGGGGAGAGCCCTTCCCCTGACGCTTCCCATCCGAGAATCCAGCAGCCGTTTGAAGTCGCGATCTCCGCCCCCAACAGCGCCCCCCCCCCACGCCCCGTGTCCCGTCAGAGACTAGACCTTCCCAGCATCCCCTCCCCAGCCGCAATTACGCGGACGTTTTTTGGAACACGTCTGTTAATGATTTGGGATCCCGAGGACTTATTCTGAATTAATTCCTTTTTAAAGGGCAGTTTGGTTTCTCATTAAGGGGCAGACCCCGAATGCCACCGCTCCTACCTTCATGCTAAATGAACTTTTTAGAGGTTCCAGATGCCGCCTGGCACCGGCCGGGGGAAGCCAGCCGGAGAGGTCACCTCAAGGCCCGGAGAGATCCCAGACCCAGCCCTGTCCCGAGCTGGAAGTGGTGCCCTCCTGAGCCAGGCATCTCAGAAATGCCTTTGAGACCCTGGGACGCTGAGCAGGACCCCTGCGCCTCCCAGAACTGCAGCGGGAGCCGCCCCCCCCCCCAAGGCTGCAGCCATGCCAGCCCTCTGAATATTGTCCCTCCCTTGTAGCCCACATGTGTGAGCCTCAGAGGGGAGCCCTGGGCCTTCCCAGAGGGCCTTCCATCAGTCTTCTTCCCTCCACAAAGTACACACAAGACTTTCCGTTTAATTTTTTTGTTTTTAAAGACATGGCCTCACTATGCAGTTCAGGCTGGCCTCCAGCTCACTGGGTAGCCCAGGCTGGTCTCGAAGTCACAACGACCCTCCTGCCTCAGCCCCCAGGGCGCTGCGATTACAGACATGTGCCACCACAACCAGCTCATGCCCAGGCATTTTAAATAATTTTTAAGGGCCCGGTTTGGTGGTGTTAGGTACATTCGTGTTGCTATGCAACCATCACCCACACCCACCTCCAGAGCATTTTTCCTTCTCCCAGGCCGGAGCTCTGTCCCCATGAGACACTAATTCCCTTCCACCTGCCCTGTCCACACCTACCACACTACCCCTGAATCTACAGATCAGGGCTCTGGCTGCGTCGTGTGGGCTGAGACTTCAGTGTTTGTCATCCCACATCTGGTTTGTTTCACTTCCCGTGATGCCCTGCTTTTTAAAGGCTGCGTGCTATTCCACTGTAGGACCTCTGCCTGATGGTAGACATGGGGTGGCTTCTACCTTCTGTCTGCTCTGAATAAGGCTGCTGTGAGCACAGGTGAGTGCTTACCTGTTTGAGTCCTTGCTTTCAATGAGGGGGGCCTTATACTGGAAGTGGACATTGCTGGATCGCACTCTCAAGGGCCAATATGAATGAAGCCCTGGCCCGCTCTGATAGCCCAGGCTGGGACAGATGAGCTTCCAGCTCTGCGTGTTGGTGAACAAGGACTGTCCCTCCCTCTAGGATACACATCTCCCCTTGGGAATTCTTTCAGATAAGGGTTCGGGCAAGGGCTCATTCCCGAGCCGGTGCTTGGTAGATGGCAGGCTCTCGAGGCTGAGGAAAATAAGCCAATTCCATGGTCCGGTTATTTCTAGGACGAGGGTCTCTTACCTCAGGTACTGCACAAGTCTGCCTGCGGGGAAATACTTCATGGTATGTTAGTGGAGAGCCAGCGATGTTGGAAATGATTGCCTCTTCCTCGTTCCAGGAGCAGGGATACTCCTTTGTCTGCACTGGGTCAGTCGGCCTGGCTGGGATCTGAGGTCAGAAGGCCTGCGCTGCTTGCCCCCTGTGGGATCCATGCTAGGCCCACAGGTTGGGAACAACCACCCCCTTTATCAATGGGTAAATTAAGGCTGGAACATGGAAAGGAGTTGGGCGAGTGATGTTGGCAACTGCACGATCCCAAACGCCACTCAAGACCCTGGCCCGGTTGCCTCAAGCCTAAGTCTAGCTTGTTGGGTCTAGCTCAGGTCCGCACATGAGGTTGAGAACATGGTGGACACTGCAGTCAAGGCCGTTTCTTCTTCCCAGGATTCCCTGACCTAAATCTCCCAGCTTTCCTTGCAGGCGGGTGAACCGAGTTATAACCAAGGCTATGAGCAGGGCTCTAACCACCCCGCCCAGCCCTGGTCCTTCAAGGCTATGCAGGTAACTCCCTGCCTTCTCCTCTCCTCAGGTGGCCTTGGCAGACACGTGTAAGATGATGATGTCACCCCGTGATAATGTGTCACCCCCACGTGGTCAGCATCTGCTGACTGACCCGGCTCCTCGGTATTGGGGTCTCATCTGCTAGGAGGGGGCAGCTCTTGGGCTCTGAGCCCCGCGCCCTGGTAGCCCATTTGCACTCTCCTGTGGTTCTGTCAGTACACGGGCCGTGGAGACAGGCATCACCTTCCGCTGACCCCCACCCTACAGAGCCGAGCAGAGAGGCTGAGGAGTGCAGCGAGGCTCAGGCCTGGGGACACACGCTACACTTCAAGGGGCAAACTGGAAACAGAACATGCTGGACACTTGAGTTTTGGAGTTGGGCAAATCTGTTCCTCCCTTGGACAGCTGAGCAGCTCCTATGAAGTACCTGTGCCTCGGTTTCCTCATTGGTAAAACAGGAAGCTGATGGTCCCTCCTGCTAAAGACACAACTCTCCTCTGCCAGGACTGAAGGAGGTGGAAAAGGTCTGTGGTCCTGAAATTCTGGATGTCGCCTGCGCAGTTGTCACCTTCAGCCTCCTCCCAGCTGGACCGAAGGAGCAAGGGACGATTTCTCAGCAGGGGAGAAGGAAGTGGCCCGTGTGCCGTGCATTTGCGGAAGCCCCATTTTATCCATGGAGAAAATGGCTCGAAAGCCCTCCCCTCCGGAGCCTGCAGGTCTCAGAGTGGGTGCAGAGAGTCACCCCTAATGCTCCTGCTTCCAGCTCAAAGATCACTGGGCACAGGTACCCATCTTCCAGAAGGAATGCCTGGAACCACCACCAGGAGTGCCCCTTGCCTACCCCTGTGTGTGGGTGAAGGAAACTGTTGGAAATGTTCCTTGGATTTGTCTGGCCCTGGCTACTGCCAGCCTCCTCTCATACCCTA
The DNA here is from genome assembly GCA_004027455.1 of Hydrochoerus hydrochaeris. Taxonomy (NCBI): domain Eukaryota; kingdom Metazoa; phylum Chordata; class Mammalia; order Rodentia; family Hydrochaeridae; genus Hydrochoerus; species Hydrochoerus hydrochaeris. The sequence continues at coordinate 140,814 of PVLA01005258.1, read as the reverse complement.
CCCCAGCACACCTGCCTCTTTGCCCTTCCCCCAACATTGTAACCATGTGTCAACCCCAGGGCCTTTACACCTGCTGTGCCCTCTCCCTGGAATGTTCTTCTCCCACATAACTTCAGGGCTTGTCCTCTCTTTCCATTCCTGGCTCTCCTCAAATGTCACCTTTCAGAGTAGAGGCTGTCCACAAGAACACCCTGCCCTCCGCCCCTCACTGCTTGATTTATCTTTGTAGCGCTCATGCATTTTGTATTGCTAGGGTTTGAGTTTACTTTCTGCTTTCCTTCCCTGCCATTTCAAACGAGTACCTTTGCATCGGGGGCTTCTGTCCTGTGACAGGCAGTGCCGCTACCCTAGGGCAGAGCCCGGTGTGTGGCAGACACTCACCAAGGACTTTCAGAGTGGATAGATGGACGGGGTGAGGGGTGAGGGAAGGAGGCGACATCGGGCAGGTTCTCAGCACTGTGCCCGCTCAGCGCTGAGACGGAAGAGTTTGTTTCCGTCCTGCCCGTGAGCAGCCAGGGCCTCCTGGCAGCCTCTGAATTCCCTGGACAGATTTCCCCAAGTGCCAGAAGCCCGTGGCCTAGAACATGTCAGAGGCGTCGATTTACATCATCGGTGGCTCTGAAGGAGGAAAGCTGGACGCAAGGCCCAAGATTTTCTGACCAGAGCTTAGCTGGTGGGTACAGCAACGGGGCCAAGGCTGGGGACTTTTCAGTGTCACTGAACAAACTTTCTCTCCGACCAAAGGGTGCAGCAGCTTAGCATGCAGAGGCCGGCAGGCTCGGAGGCGGACAGTGACATTCTGGGAGATTCGGGCAGAGCGAGCGAGCAGATGAGATGAAATGCAGCCCGACCTTTCCCCTCCTGTCTGGGGAAAGTCTCTGTTCTCTGGGCTCCTGTGGTCGCGGAATGTAAACAGCTTCACCAACCAGCACGACACTCGGCACTTGGAAGGGGCTCATCCTAATCAAATTCTTCTGTCCCCGGCTTATCTAATTAAGTCGTGACATCGTTTCTTTTCATTTTCACCAAAGCGGAATCAAAGCACCGCTGGGCTCTTCGCTTCTACTGGGGCCTTAGGGAGGATCATTGCCTGGGGTCAGAAACGAATGCTCCCCTGAGCTCAGGGCGGGCTCCTTCGGCCCTGGCCAGCAGACCCGGGCTCTTCCTAGCGATGCAGGCACTGCCCTCTGTAGAGCGCAGGCGCCCGTGTTTCACCCTCACACTCCCAGGCAGCCAGAGGGAGCAGCTGGACTCCTTTCATATATGTGAAAAGGTGTGGCAGTGCCCACTGTGCACCCCTGGACTGCTTCAAAGGACCTGCGTGGACAGGCGCTATTCCCAGGGCCACCGGACATCACCCCATTATTTCATCTGATGACACATGTGTGAGGCAGGACCATCCCTGCCTGGTGATTGTGGAAGTAAGGTCACTATTCAAGTTCTTGATGTCCATCCTGGAGCCCACCAGCTCCCCTGTTCTGGGGATGCTTCTGCTGCAGGAAGCACTGTGTGGCCCCCAAAAGGTGGCTCCCCTATCCTTGGTGGGAGGGGCGACCAGGAGGGCTTCTAGGAGGGGCTGTCCTGAGCCAAAGTGTGAACAGTGCAGAGGAAGAGGAGTGGGGGGGGGGACAAAGGCGTCCTGAGCTGAGGGACAGAGGCGGCGGGGGAGGGTGCCAAGGGCCTGGGACCGCCCACCTGCTCCCAGGCTGGGCTCCCTGCCTCCCAGTGATGTGAACAGGAAGCAGGTGCCGGACCGTCTATCTCATAGGGCTGTGTGGGCAACAAGGAATAAAGCACAGTGAAACCCACATCTTGTGCAATCCTGGGAATTGAACCCATGCCTTCCCATTTAAATACATCCCCAGCCCTGTTTATTTTTTATTTTGAGGGAAGACCTCACTGAATCACTAAGTTGTCAAGCTAGGATTGAACCTGCCATCCTCCTGCTTCAGCCTCCAGAGTGTTGAGATTACAGGCAGGCAATACTACATCCTGCAATAAAGGCAGTGTTTAAACTCAACCTAGCAGGTGTTTATGAATGAAAGGGTTCCTGTCGTCATCTCCAAATGGCTACCTTCTAACACTTTCCCAAAACACCATTTTTGTTGTACTCCAGTCAGTGTTAGGATGACTTGATTAACTTCCCAGCCGTGTAGGAGAAAGGAAAAGGGGGAAATCAAAGGCGAGTTGGAAATGTCAAACCAGGGAGGCTTAAGAGGTTCTCGGTTCAAAAACTTCCTTCTTAGGCATGGTGTGAGTTGATGATGGAAATCAGAGTAAGACTGGTCGCCATAGCTTGTGTCTAGATGTCCCCCCAAAGCCTCATGCAGTCATAGGTGGGGATTTTTCAGAGGCAGCTGAATCTAGAGTGTGTGACTGATTCATGGTGCAGTGTTAGGGCTGAGGGTGCTGGGATTAAGGGCGGGTGATTGCTCACTCAGTCCATTGACTTGTTTGACATCACCCTAATCCCAGTAACCTGGGTAAGATAGAAGGGCAGACTCTGCTAAGTTCCTTCTCTGGTTTTTGCTACCTCATGGGCTCCATGAACTGTTACCCTCTGCAGTGCTTGTCTGTAATGACACCCTGAGACCTGGAACCAGCTGATGATAGACTGAAACCTTTATAAACTGTAAGGTAAATAAACTTTTTCCCCTTTAACTATGAGTCTTGGGTATTTTGTCTCAGTAATGAGAGAAAACTAACTAAGACAGAATTTGGTATCAGAAGTGGAGTTTTCGCTCTGACTATACCTGACCGTGTGGTTCAGGAGCCTTTGGGAATGGCTTGTAGGAAAAGATTGGAAAGGTTCAGAGATGCCAGTTGAAAAGTAGACCTGGAACACCTGAGGCCGTACTTGATGGGAGATTCTGGTCAGAGCTCAGAAGACCAGAAGGCTGATAAAAAGCCTGCCAGTAAAGACCAGGCTGGGGGTGGGTTCTGCTGGGAAAAAGAACTGCATTGGCTACTAGACTCCAGACAATGCATGTTATGCTTTGGCAGAAAGTTTGTATGCATTTTGCTCGTGTCCATGGACTTGCCTGAGACTGAGATTAAAGGCAGAGGACTAATTAATTTGACAGAAGAAATTTCAAGGCAGTCCAATGTTGAGGCAGTGGCATGGCTATTGTTGGGGGCTTTTAGCTAGATTTATGTTGAGAATCAAGAGCAAAGAGCCTAGCAGAATAACTTAAAATGCGAATTTGGCCAGAAAGAAAGCTCCGATAAAGTTGCAGCCTGTAAATAAGGAACAAAGGCGAAATTGGTCACCTAAAAGACTAGTAAGAAAAAGCCAAGTTTTTCACAAGAAGGCCACAGAAAAGATGGCCTGATGACAACATGAGAAGCAGCAGGACTCCAGCTCCTGCAGCCTCAGAGTTGCAAAGTTGAAAGACTTTGCTTTGAGAAGAAAGCCCCAGAGCAGCACGTTCCAGAATGGCAGTGGCCTAGAGACTTTATACCTCTGAATTGGATTTAGAGTGCTCAGCAATTCAGGTACTCAACCCCTACAGCCAAGAGAGAAGGGAGCTTGCCTACTGCTCCAGCTGGCATCAGACCCTGATATCCACATGGCACCAGTTTTAGGTGCACACAGAATGCATGAGTTGTGGGATCAGGAAAGCTTCCACCCAGATGTCAGAAGGAGGCCTAGGAAGCCAGGCAATTTGGTCCTGCAAGGGTAGTGTGTGAATCTGTGAGTATGAAGCTCAAGATGCAGTGGAGACCCAAGAAGTTGGAGAAGCCAGGAACGTGGATTGTCTCAGGAAACCTGAAAGGAGGGACCAGAGAAGGCCCAAGAGCAAAGCTGTGGGAGCTACAACCACCGGAAGTGCTATAGGGGTGGAGTCACCCCAGCCCTTTGGAGTTCAGATCTTGCCACAGATTGCCTCAGGTGCTGCTTGTAGAACTACAGGACCTAGTGTTTTTCTGGCTGGATTTTGGACTTGCTTGGGTTCCATTCCTTCGTATTCCCCTGTTTGTAACTTTTGGAATGAAAAAAATCTATCTTGTGCCATTGGATGTTGGAAGGGTGTCACCTTCTTTTCATTGGTACAAGTGTTTGCAGTTAAGAGTTTGCTTAAATCTCAGAAGAGACTTTAGACAGACTTTTCAGCAATGCTAAACCATTGGGATTTTGGTAACTCTTTAAGAGGGACTAAATGTCTTTTGTGTAAAAGAATGTACACAAATCTTTGGGCAGAATGTTGTAACTGTGTCTAGATGTCCCCCAAAATCACATGCAGTAATAGGTGGGGCTTTTTCAGAGGTGGCTGGATCTAGAGTGTGATTGATTCTTGGTGCAAAGCTAGGATTAAGTGTGTTAAGGTTAAGGGTGGGTGATTACTAATGAATCCACTGATTAATCTGACACCACCCTAATCCTGGTAGCCTGGATAAAATTGAAGGGCAGAAAGAATGCTGTTAAGGCCTCCTTGTTTCTTTGTTGCCTTCTGCCTGCCATGAACTGTTTCTCCTCTGCAATGCCTGTTGCCGAGCCCTCCTGCCTTGGAGCCAGCCCATTACAGACTGAAACTGCTACAAACTGTGAGCTAAACGAACCTTTCCTGCTTTAACTTTGGATGTTGAATATTTTGTCTCAGCAAAGAAAGAAAAGATAACTAAGACAGACCTCTGTTTGTACCTAACAGGTAACAGGGGTAGGGACATTAAATACATTAAGCTATATGGTATTTAACATGTGGGGTGGCACGGGTGCCCAGGAGCCCACTGTGTGAATCTGGGACATCCACATGAGCATCCTGCTGGAAGAAGGCCAGCTCTGCCCCCAGGTTGGAGACCAAGGGGTGACATTGCCCACTGACCTATCAGCCTGTCCCATGTGGGGGCTGGTGCTGCCAACTGTTAGTTCTGAAGCTCTCAGCTGGCCCAGCTGACAGGCTGCCTCCTGGGAAACCGAAGATGGACACTAAGCAGAGAAGCAGAGAGGACAGGGAAGCACAGATCTGGTACTTCTCCTAGTGCCATTCAGTAAGAGCACTGGGCAACTGATCAGAGGCAGCAGGGGTCGTGAGGTGGCGGGAGGATGGAGGGATAAACAGAATGATATGACTTCGCCAGGAAGAGGGACTTAATGGGGATTCACACCCACTATGATTAATAACTATTATCTCCATAAAGAATGGTACACGTGCAGGGAGACACACAGCCTCTACGTCCATCAGAAGGTGAGTGGACAAGGAAAATGTGTTTACACACCACGGAACTCAGCTCTGCCATGAAGAAAGATACACTTGAGCCGTCTGTGGGGAAATGGGTGCAGCTCGGGACCGCGATGCTAAGTGAAATAAGTCACGCACAGGATGAACTATCCATGGCTTCTCTGATATGAGAATCCCAAAATAGAAATAAAGAGCAAAATAACGGACAGATAATAGGAAAAATGCAGTGAGATAGGTCTTTTCAAAAGGGAAGAGGATCAAGAGAGGGAGGGAAGAGGGACAGATGGGAGGAGAGAGAGAGACGAGGAAAGCCCTAAGGTGTGTTACATACGCACCAACTCCAGAGAAGGGATGAGACCCTTGTGCACTGCAAACACATACCAACAAAAACAAAAATTAAAAGGGGGAAAAGAGCATTAAAAAAGATATCTTTACAAAAAACAAGCACCCAAAACATTTTAAAATTTTTTAGAGTTGAAGATGAATGAAACAAAAAGAATACAAATTTAAAATCTCATTAAATATTTTCGAAAGTCCTTTTCAAAATTTCTCACGTTTTCGTGTAAGGTTTCTAACATGCGTAGTATCTTTGCAGTGACTCTGCGTGCACGATTTATACACCGGTAGGTAGATTCGGGGAAGGCGAGGCAGGTTTCCCAGGAGGCGCACGATGGCCGCTGAGGACTCCGGCTGGCCTGGGGGGTAAACCTCACAGGTGCCGCTAGGCCCACTTCCTCCGGGGGATCCGCGCCCTCCCCGGCCTCTTCTGCAGGCGCTGGTTGCCCAGTGACCGCCTCTGATGACGGCTCTGCTTATCCATTATAAGGTAGGGCTTGACCCAGCCAGCGCCACGCCCTTCTGTCGCCAGCCTTCGTGGGGCGGGGGGTGGGGGGTGGGGAGCAGCTGCCCTTGGCTCTGAGGGTGCACTGCTGGTTCACCTGTGCGGCTGACAGGTGGCGGGAGACTGCAGGCTGCTGCACCCTCAGGTGGTACCTGAGTCCTGGGAACTAGGCTTCCACGAGACAGGAAGCGGAAGCTGCTGCTTTCCTGAGGCCTGCACTGCGAAGCTGGCGCCATATCTGCTATGCTCTGAATACAGAGAGTGTCCACCAAAAGCCATGTGCTCCAGGCTGGCCCCAAGGGTGGGGCCATTGGAAGGCACTGTGGACCTTTAAGAGGTGTGGTGGGGAGGACTTTACCAGAGGCCGGAGCGATGGGGCTGCTTGATCCTGGACCAGATTCTCCCGAACAGTGAACTAAGCAAACCTTTCAGCTCCAGAAGTCACTTGCCTCGGGCCCTGCGTTGCAGTACCTGCAGCTGGCTCACACAGCATCATTTCTGCCGTGTGCCATTGGCCACGCAGGCACCGAGCCCATCCATGTTGAAGGGGTGAGGACAGAGGCTGTCCCCCGTGACAGGAGCGGCCACCCGTGATCTCCCATGACGCTTGAGGTGATCCCTAGGAATGCGTAACAGCCTTCTTTCCCGCTGCTTCCTTCTCAGTGCTCTTCCCAGAATTCAAGTGGGAGGCTGGGCAGGGGCACCTGTTTCAGAAGCAGGAAGTGGCCACATTTATGGCCGTCCTGGACTGAGACTTTCTATCAAAGACAGAAGTAGCCTGGGCCCTGGACGATGTCCCTGACATTTATATGAAAGCAGGCACTGGGCCCTCTGGAGACATTTCTACTTCCTGCGCTGACCACAGCCCCTGGCCCCGGGCCTGCTGCTGGCAGTTCACAGGGGTGGGAAGGCTTCGTGGAGCAGTGAGGCTGGAGTTGGGTCCTGAGGGAGGAATGCAGCCGGGATTTCAAGTGGGCCACAGCACAGAGGGGACCTGGGCCTCAGTGTGGAGTCGCTGGGTGACGCCTGGCTTCCAGGAACATGCTCTGTCCAAGGCGGCTGCCTCCCCTTTCACAGCGTGCAGGCGCCATCTGTGAGCCAGAAGCCCGCTCTCCCCAGCACTGGACCAGCCGGTGCCTTGATCTTGCTCCTCCAGCCTCCAGAACCATGAGAAATAAACACCCGCTGTTCCAAAGCCCCTGGACTCTGGCATTTTCGTTGTTGTGACCCAAGTGGACTAAGTCAGGTTCCTGGTCACTGTGCCCTGCGCTTCCCATGTGTGTTCTCATTTAACCACTCTAGGATGAGGACAGAGGTCCAAAGACATGGGGGCAGGGAATACTGAGGCCCAGAGAGGTCAGCAATATAACCCGGATTGCACAGCTGGTGAGGGAGGAACGCAGGCCTGCTCGTGTGCCTGCTGAGCCTGCTTGCATTGTCAGTTCCGATTTTGCTTTTAGGAGCCTTAAATTTCACACCCAGCTCAGGCACTGCCACATTATGTGGCTCTACTGACTTTATTTTACCTCCTTGAGCCTCACTTTACCCATCTCTAAAAGGAGAGGGCTCTGAAGGCTGAGTAGGAGCTCTAAAGGAGATTTCTCCCCTCGGGACACTTTGATGCCATCAAGTTCCGATAATATCAAGGGTCATCATGAAAAAAAGACACCATCCAATGGCCTCATAGTGAAATTCCAGAGCCATTCATAGGCGGGAAGAGGGCTGCAAGTCCACAGAATGTCAGTCCTGAGTTGAATACAGTTTATAAGAAATGGTTCAAATATCACAAGGTCAAAACAATTTGGAGTCTTCCAGTATTTACAAACATACCTCACTACATAAACCCTTCCAGTCTGCGCTGCACTGTCTCTACACAGGAGGCCCATTCTAAGATGATTCCATTTAATTTGATGTGGCTTTAAGTGAGGTCTGTTGGAAATGTGCTACTAATTTTGGACTTTTGTGTTTGGAAGGAAATGCGATTGAAGCTTAATCCAATTTTCTAACACCCGAAAACAGCTACAAGGAAAACAGACAGGCATGAGGGAAGGACAGCAGGGTTCGTCTCCCAAGGGCTCGCTGGCCGATAGCTGTTCTGCTGGAATGTCCCATTGCAGTAGTGGTTATCCTCCGGCACGAGGGAAAGTCCAGTTTTGTCCAGGTCTGCTGTGTCCAGCTGCCCCGCGCTCTCTCAGAGAGGTTGCCAGCCTGGAATTCCAACAGTTTGGGAAGCCGAGGTGGTAGGGTAGTAATTTTGAGTCCAGGATGAGAAATTTAGTGACTGAGTGAAAGCCTGTCTCAAAATAAATAATAGAAAAAGAGCTGAAGGTATTACAAATGTCCTGGCTTCAACGTCCATGTGGCATTATAATAGCAGTAGTAGTACTAGGCAGCTCCTTCTGGAGGAATCTTTGTTCTCCCTGGCAGCACGGAAGAGCCTTCCTGTCTTTACCTGGCCAGCAACATGACCTGGCCAGCAACAGGGCCGAGCACATTGGCACTTGTTGGGCAGCCATCTAGGCAATGCTAGTCACCTGGCTCACAGTAGGGCAGGGCCTCAATTCCTCCCAGGCTCCACCCTATGTTGCTGCTAAGCACGACCTCGAGTTGTTGCTGTGGATTTGTTAGGAGGTCAGCTAGGGCGACAGATGACCTTTTCCAGGAACGGCTGCAGCAGTCTATACCTTCTCTCCAGTGCACTCTCCTGATGCCAGATGGTCCTGACTTGGCTTTTCTACTGGATGGTGGTGCAGAAGAGATGAGCATCCAGTGGGAACTATCCTGAGGGTGACCACCACTGCAGCGGACAGACATTCCAGCAGGCCAGCTTGATGCCTGCCTAGGCTGTAGGATAATCTCTTGCCATGAGGTCTCTGCCAGCCCCAGGATCATAAGCATAAAAAACAATCAGTGCTCCAGGATGTGCTGGGTTGTCACAAAGTCAGCACGTTAAGCGGGTGTAGTGTATTTTTGACTTGTAACATTTTCAGCTTACAATGGGTATATCAGGACCTGACCCCATCATAAGCTGAGGAATACCTGCCTGTGACTTGGATGCCCCTGGCCCCCCGAGGGATGAAGGGATCAGGATCCACCCTTGGAATCTCGGGTGGGCTGCAGCTATGGCGGAGGAAGTCGCTGCGACTTCTGAAGGCTCAGCTATAGCAGCAAATACAGTTTCCACCTGGTTTTCTTGGGGTACATTTTCTTAGAACCCAGCTGCCAGACCAGACAGCCACGGAGGAGCCCCATGGAGAGGCCGGAGCCCTCACCTCCCAACTCTGTGGAGCCCCCAGTGGGGCCAACAGCACCCCGCCAGCCGCGGCAATGGCCTTGTGGGAAACAGACCTTCTGTTCCCAGCTGCTCACCCCAGCTGACGCAGGAGCACAGCCAGTGGTCCCTGCTAATTCCGCCCAACACGCAGGTTGATAACTAAAGTGTACTTATAGGTCACCAAGTATAGAGCAGCTCAGGTTTTTTTTTTTTTAATGGCATTTAGAATTCTCACTCCACCCCTCTGGCTGATGACCTTTTTTTTTTTAAATTTTAAAAATTTATTATAGCAAAAGACACATTGCTATTAATCCTCAGAACACTCAAAATCCTCCCCTTGCTTCAGACACACTTGTCTTATCCTTGGCAATGTGTATTTAAAATATTTAAATGTTCGCTGTAGCATTTTTTTCTTCCCTGCCTCAAAATTTTATTTTTCAAATCCATTTTATTTCAAGGAAAAGAAGAATAAGGAGGAGGAGGAAGAGGAAGAAGAAGAAGGAGAAGGAGAAGGAGAAGGAGAAAAAGAAGAAAAAAAGAAGAAGAAAAACTAAAAGTTTCAAAACACATCAGTCGGGGCAACAATGGTACATACATTGCACATTGTCATCCCCAAAACGCTCAGCCAGAGCACAGGACAAGGCTGGTGACCTGTGGCAGTCACTTTGGCGTCCTTTCCTCAGTTTCCCACCTGTGTGATGGGCACAGTGCCCGCGAGTGCTCCCCAGGTGTCCTCCGCCCAGGACTGAGTGGCACGCCCTGCCCCAGTGTCCTCGCCCTCACATTTCCCAAGGTTTCCCGGCCAGGTACAGTCACCCGCGATCCATGGCATCATGATCCTCCCAGATTCCAAGGTCTGCTGTGCCGTCTGGGGTCACTGCTCCCTTTTCTCGGGGCACCCGGGCAGTGGGGGGAACCTCTTGGGCTGCAGCTTCATGCTGCCGCCTCCCAAAACCTACCCTGACTCCATGCTCCACAGTAAGAGCCTACAGATGTGGGAGGGTTTCCAGATGTGGACCCGGAGCTCTGTGGGACTGAGATGTCACCGTCTGCACAGGAGCAGTGCCCCATCCTGGACTTGGTCACATCCCACACTTGGCTGACGATGTTAGCGCTGGCCATAGCCACACTGTTAGGTCCCTGCTCAGCAGTGAATCTGCAAGGGGCAGGGCTGCTTGCTCTTTCTTTCTTTCTTTCTTTCTTTCTTTCTTTCTTTCTTTCTTTCTTTCTTTCTTTTTTTCTTTCCTTCCCTCTTTTTCTCTCTTTCTCTCTCTCTTTCTTTCTTTCCTTCCTTCTTTTTCTCTCTTTCTCTCTCTTTCTTTCTTTCTTTCTTTCTTTCTTTCTTTCTTTCTTTCTTTCTTTCTTTCTATTCAGGGTCTTGCTATGGCTCAGGCTAGCCTTGAACATCTAGGGATCCTCCTGCCTCAGCCTCCTGAGTGCTAAGATTACAGGTGTGTGCCACCACGCCCGGCAGGACTGGTATTTTCTCAGTGTTACACTGTTTGCATCCCCCAAGTGCAGAGCACAGGGCTGGCTGTGCACAAGGTAGGCACCAAGTTCATGCCTCTGAGTAAAGCAACATGCGGGTAACTCCGTACCACGAGGCAGAGGAAGCTGTTAGATTCTGAGGAGCCCGGTGCATGCAGGGATTGATTCACTGGGTTGGCAGATGCTACCGATCACGTCTGTGATAAATAATACTAACAAATAAAACTAATTCAGAAATATATCCATCATCTCCCCAGCCGCCTCTCATCCTGTCTCCTGAAATACCCAGCAGGCTTTCTCCCACTCCTGTTTCTGTGCACACCTGTATATAATCCACTCACCGAGCACCTCTTTAAAACATGCTGTCTAGAATTCATCCTATGGGCTGACTTCAGAAGCTGCTTGTTACCTAATATGTCAAAGAGATTCCTTACATAGAAGGCAATTTTTTAAAAGCGAGATATTCCCCCAAAACACACGCATAACTTGTGTAACCTTCCCAGGCCTGCTGGACTTACAGATTGTTTCCAGGTTTTTGCCACCACAAACAGTGTGGCCATAAACATCCTGTCCCCATGTCCTCATGTTCTGGGGTTTTCATTTGCGAGGGACAGATTCCCAGAAGTGGGCTTGCCGGATCAAAGGGGCCGTGTACGTCCCCATGTTCACAGAGGCTTCCAGACCACATTCCCAGGGGCCGTGGTAATTCTTGAGTCCTGCTCCCACACACACAGCACAGGATTGGAGAGGACTTTCCTTGCTCCGTCACCCCTGGCCGCAGAGAGGAGCCCTCCGGACAGTCCCCAGCCTCTCTTGGCCTGGATCCTCACCCCCACGACAAGCAAATCCAGGGAGACTCATGTCTTGCTGAGACACTGGATGCGGAGGACCAGGCTGGTGTCACAGACGGATGACCATTCTGTCTGCAGGGATGAAACCCTGGCCAGCCGCTGGACAGCTGCAAAGCCATGGCTGAAGGGCGACTCGAGCCATGGACAGGTCAGCCTGCCTGTCCTGCCTTCCCTGCCAGCTCTGCGCACTCTGGCCTCCCCAAAGCCCTGGCTTAGCCCTTCTCAATGCCCACTCGCCCTTTCCCTCGTCACCCTTTCCCATCACGTCCTTTCTGAGCCTGGTCTGCTGTCCGGAGCGCAGGTCCTGTCTGCTCTCCGCCCCATCCCAGAGTTGGCATTTCTGCCTCAGATCAGCAAATCACACTAATGACGGCAAGTGCTGGTGGCACACGCACCACGCCCCAGGCATGTGTGGCTCGTGCTCAATGTGTATCCATTTGTCTGTCCCTGGCAGTGATCTCTGATGTCCATGATACAGAACCAGGCTGGAAGCTAGCAGGGCATCCATGAGCGCCTGCTGCCTTGGTTAATCTGGGATTTGCCTGACACCCAAAACCTGCCCTGTGCTTCTGTGTGTGCTTTGAGGGGACAACCTGAGCTCTCTTGGGCCCAGTATTCCAGGCAACCTGTGGGACCCTCCTGTCTGTTCTGGGCCTCCCTGCTCCCCACACTGCAAACAGTCAGGTCACTGCTACAGGCTCAGCTGTGCAGGACAACTTCTGCAGAGTTTCCCCGCTCTGCACCGCTGTGTGGGTGCTGGAGAGACATGGGGAGACTGAGCCCAGGCTTGCCTCCAGGGTGGGCCAGACAGGGGAGAGGCTGAGGCCTCATAATGTCTTCAGCGCTTCCTGAACAAAGAGGCTCTGACCGGCTGTGGGAAGCGAGAAATGCTCAAGGCCGGGAAGGGGGAGCGGCAGAGGCTGCTGGAGGAAGTCGGAGTTTGCTCCGGAGAAGCCCCACGCTAGCAGCCACCCCAGTGTGAGGCTGGGTTCCAAGTAGGGTGCTTGGATTCCTCCGCGGGGACCTGAGCGGGGAGGGAGACAGCCTTCTCTCTGCGCCTGGAATTAGAATTACTGTCACGGCTGTGTCTGACATCTGCTTGAACCAATTCGTTATCATTAGGAAATGGGTCCCTAATGAATTTCTGTGGTCATTAAGTCTGATTTACAGTAACGGTAATCACCCTTGGAAGCACACACTTTATCCCGTTAATTAATAATCCTCACTTATCAGCCAGTCTAATGGCCACGGGGTAGAGAGGGGCAGGAAGCCTCCTGCCACAGCCCCGGCTTCCCCGCCTCACTTCTGGGGACAGGGGGTGAAGGGTGGGGTTTCCACCCTGAGGAGACGAGAGTCTTCACAGCTGACAGCCAGCATGTCCAGGGCATCCCTGCTCTCACCTGCGCAGCTCCACCCAGCCACCACCTGGCGAGACTCTGCACCCCTCTCTGGAGGGACCCCCCCTCCCTCCCCCGCTGTGCCTGACCAGGTCTTGGCTTTCTTCCAGCCTCTGCCACAGCCCCAGGCTATTTGCACCAGGCAACTCCATGCTTCCGGGCAGGAGGTGGGCAGATGGGCCTTTGAGGCAGGGCTGTCCACAATCAAGAGCTGCTGTCACCTGTGAGGTCCAGAAGGGACGCCGTGGGGGGCAGGATGGACTCTCCAGAGGAGCAGACACCTGAGAGGAGCACCGAAGGGCAGACATCCTGAGATTTCCAGGAAAGCACATCTTTATTCCCTGGGCGCCGGGCACTGCCCTGCAGTCTCTCCTCAATGCTGAGAGCTAACTTCTCTCCCACTAGGTTACAGGGGAGAGGAAGAAGGCCTTGGGTGGTGAATACACCCATGCGTGGCAAAGTGGAAGCCCACCCTGAGCATCTGTCCCAAGGGTCACAGCCCAACTGTCCACGTCCCACAGGCCCTGACAAAAGCTTTTTGTCTGAAGCAGGACACATGAAGGCACAGCTTGCATCTCACTGTGACCCCAAACACAGGGCAGTCACATTGAGTGCTCCCCGGGGTTCACCCAGAGGTCTCCATCCCTCTGGGACACCTGCTCTGGTGACAAGCAGAACTCACTTTCTCATAATCCTGGAGGCTGGAAGTTCAAGTCCAGGAGCCAGTGGGCTCAGGTCCCGGAGAAGTCCTCTCCCTGTTCGCTCTCCTTCTTTTTTTGCCGAGAGAGCTACCAAACTTTCTAGGATCTGTTCTTTTTTTTTTAACTTTTTAAAGTTTTATTTTAAAGAGATTTAAAGCCCAATGAATAAAACAGAATAAAGCCAATGAAAACAAAGCAGTGAAAGAGGTACAGAACTTGGAAGCAGGATAATAGGAAATCCACAATGGCTACCGTAATGCAATTTGCTATCTTCACAATAGTTGTCCATTCCATCAGACATAGCAAAATCAAACAAAACAAAACAGGATAGAACCAATCAAGACAGAGCATTGAATAAAACAAAACAACAAATAGGAACAGAACAAAACAGTGAGAACAATATTGGATTTCAACAAGACAAGACAGAAGGAGATCCCCCATATTTGCCATATTACATACTGTTACCCACCTGATAGACGCTCAGACTACTGGCCCCAGGCCTGCAAAGTCGATCAAACAATACAAGCATTCGGCTGTTTTGTCCCTCAGTTGCTGCCAGCTCGGCCTGTCCTCCAAAGCAGCCAGTTGCTTATGGGGTATAGAGCTTCCTGATTCTCAGCCCAAGCTGGTCAGCCCACGGCAGAGGCACACTGGCTCCTTTCTTCTAGGCCCCCACATGGTCTGTGCAGCTTACCGGAGGGTGTGCTGACTGCTTCCTGATGTGTTCCTACCAGACCAGCACGGCCTCTAGGGTCTCTTTCTATAAGGGCACTAATTTGATCACAAAGGGGCCCACTCCAGTGACTTAATCTAAACCTGTTTGCCTCCAAAGATCCTGCCTGAAAACACAATCACACAGAGGAGTAGGGCTTCAACATAGGGGTTCAGACCGCTGGTGAGCCCCAGTGGCGTGCCCTGCCTGTGGGACAGCATTCGCAGCAGAACCTCAGAGCCAGTGGATGGAGTCAGTTTCTGGGTTCAAGTCCCCATTCAACCCCTTCCAGTGCCATGGTGCAGGAACCTTGCTGTGCTTTGGATTTTCCCATCTGCAATGAGGGCACCAAGGGGACCTGCTCCAAGAGTCCTGGGAAGGTGGCATGAACTGAAACATGTAAGATGTTAGGGCATGAGTGCCATTTGAGTAAAAAAGGAAATTCAGAAAGTGTTAGTTGACATTATTATTATTATTATTATTATTATAAATAATCAACAAAGACATTCTGCTCTCAGAAATTTCTAAAATGAAAAAAAAAACAAAAAAACCTTCCAAACCTCAGACCTTTGGATCTAAAAGATGAGATGGAGAGATCTGATCTGAGGGGGTGAGCCAAGAGGCCGGCGGGACTGTGCGCCAAGGATCCCAGTGCTTTCTCTTCCCACGCCTTTTTCTCCCCTGTCCTAGAAGACAGGGCTGGCAGCGCGCACCCCGAGGGAGCGCTCCGGTTAAAGCAGACCGGCCTGCCCTCTGGTGTCTCCCCCAGCAGCCTGCGCGCTGCTCCCCATGCCCACTCGGGCCCTTCAGGATTCATCGCGCCGCTCTCCTCCGCCAAGATGCAGCACCAGCAGCACCCACACCCATGCACGCGCGCACACACCCACACCCATGCACGCGCGCACACACCCACACCCATGCACGCGCGCACACACCCACACCCATGCACGCGCGCACACACCCACACCCATGCACGCGCGCACACACCCACACCCATGCACGCGCGCACACACCCACACCCATGCACGCGCGCACACACCCACACCCATGCAC
>PVLA01005258.1:0-125217 GCA_004027455.1 Hydrochoerus hydrochaeris | reverse complement strand
GCTCCACCACCAGCCCCGGGGCCAAGTCCCCAGGATGCCATCCCTCCGGGAAGGTTTCAGTGGCCCCAGACCAGGTGCTGGTGGCGGGGCCCCTCTTGCAGGCTTTCCCAGCTCCCGTGCTGACCCCATTTCCTTGAACTTGCTCTGAGGTGGCTCAGGACAGGGCTTATGGCTGTGACTTCCTGCACTCAGCTGCCTGGACGGGAAGCGTCACTTCCTCCTTCCTGGATGCACAATCACAGCAGAGTGCTTTCTCTGCTCTGTGTCCGTCTGCAAATAGTGACCTAGACAGTGGGTCTCCCTCTCCAAGACCCTGTTAGGAATGTAAGGCTTAATGTGTATAAAGCTCTGAGAACAGAGCCCGTGTAAGGGCTGATTGTTATTTTCGAAGCCGTAGCCGCCCCCTCCCCCGTGAACTGTGTCTTTATACCCCACCCACCCACCCGGCACAGTGGTTGGGACTTAGTAGGCACTCAATAAATATTTGTTGAGTTGAATTATCCCCCACAAAATGGAAACAGACCTTGGCTCGCAAAGGGAGCGATCAGTCATATTACATACTAGGTGATTTTTCCAGAGTGCATCATGCCAAATATTGTACATTCTTTATTATGGCGAGGGTGGTGATATTCGTTAAAGGGTAGCGTAGTTTCATTGGAAACCCTTATTTTTGGAATTTTATAACTCAGCCACAAAAATTCACTCCGGGCAAAATGCTAACTTATGTCTGGAAGTAAATGGGTTTATTTTATAAATTTTTATGCATTTTCCACACATAAACAAATGGCCAGATAAACCATTCTTTAATAGAAGGATTGCAAGAGGAAAATTTGATATTCTGGCACATGAGACATGAGGACTCCAAAGCGGGGTGGAGGTAGGGGTTGCGGGGAGCTGGCTGGGTCAGGGTATGAGTTTCACTGCGCGTTTTGTCTTTTCTCCGAGACTTTGCCAAGGTTTCTACTATCAGAATGGCCAGGGTTTGGGGGCCTCATTGGAGGAGTCACTGTTCTAAGAGGTTTACGTGGTTTAAATAATTCTCCAATCTCCTCCTCAGGGATGGATGTAGGGGATTCAGTTAGTGTACCCCACAAAATACATGCTCAGACCTTAGAATGTGACCTTATTAGAAAATAAGGTTTTGGTAGATGTGGTCATAGTAAGGTGAAGTCACACTAGGTTACAGTGGACGCCAAACCCAATGACTACTGTGTTTCTAAGGGAAAGGAAGCGCTTTGGACAAGGAGACACACAGTGGGAAGAAACCAGGTGGCAACAGAGGCAGAAGCAGGAGCGACTTAGCGCCACGCGGAGGGAGGCCAATCATGCTGGCAACTCTGAGGTCTGGAGGAGGCGGGACAACCGCTCCCTGGAGCCCTCGGAGGGAGCCAGCCCTGCTAGCGCCTTGAGCTTGGATTTCCAGCCTCCAGAACTAGAGAGAAGAAAGCTTCCCAGTTTGCCGCCGTGTGTTGCACCAGCCACAGGGAACTTATGCAGTGGGGAAACGGAGGTACTATTCAGATGGCAGGCAGAGCTTTCAACCCAGGCGGTGGGCTCCAGGGGCCAGAAGAGTCCAGAAGCTGCTCCTTGACCCTCTCCACTTTCTGGCTGGTACAATTGCTTAGACTGTTAAACCTGCCCGCAATAAGCAGACCCTTCCAAGCGATGGTCTCCTACCATTTCCCCGAGGTCCTGCAGCAGCCAGTGGAGGAAAACCACTAAACCCCAAACCCTCAAGACCCACTTGAGGACTTTGGATTCTTTACCCAGAACTCTCTAATCTCAAAAAGTCTACAGCACATGCCTTTCTATGGTACATGATGGCTCTGCATGGACCCTTATGTACTTTTATCAATCGGAAAAACACCGTCATGGGAAAAAGCCATGTAGCAGACTGGTGCAGGGCTGGAAGCCTCCCCTCCATCCTGGGCCAGGAAAATCCATGCACTTCCTGCCTGGGTGCCCTAACTTATACTCAGCAACACGCAGGAGCATGCAGGAAGGAGGCACCAGCGACCCTGGCCTGCTCCACAGCAGTCGAAAGGGATGACTTGGTCCCTGACTGCAGGCATGGAGACTGTGTGTGATGTCACAGCGAGGCAAGCCTGGTTCTAAGATGACATGCGGTACAGCACATGTTATTCTCAATAGAAAAATGAACAGAAAAGACATGTGTGGTGCAGATGAGCGAATGGGAGAGAGTGGGAAAATGTGGGCACAGTGGCTGGGGCAGAGATATGTATGGTCATTTTTGCTCCTTTATGCTTTTATTGATTGTCTGGATTACTTCCAATGAATATATTTCTATTTTGTAATTAGAAAAAAAAATAACAAAATTCTTTACACTTGGGGCAGGATGGGAAGCCTGCAAAGCCAGTGTGTTTGCGTGCATACTGGTGTGTTTGCGTGCATGCTGGTGTGTTCGTGTGCATGCTGGTGTGTTTGCGTGTATACTGGTGTGTTTGTGTGCATGCTGGTGTGTCTGGTGCATCTCCTTCTGTCCCGTGGCCATCATAAACCTCTCAGGACACAGGGTTTTGTCCAGCAGCATCTGGCATGAGAGAAACTTCTCAGAGAAGCTTCAAAGCCCAGAAGGGTCTGATTCCAGCACCCTCGGGATCCTCAAGCCACCCAAGGTGAGCAGGTTCCTGTCTAAGATGCAGGCGGGTTCCTTTAAGTGAGTCTAAACCTCCTGCCTCGACGTACAACAGGAAAATGAAAAAATATGAACCGGCTCAGCAGGGTTTTAAGACCCACTCTAACCCAGGCAGGCCCAGCGCCCGGACTGAGTTTACAGTTGGGAGCAACCTGTGGGGGGCCTCTTGCCAAGCTGCCTGAGCATTCCAGAAGGTGATCGCCGCTGTGGGGTAAAAGGGCCCCAAGGTGCTCATTCAATAGGAGACTGTACTGCTTTCCTGCGCTGCCCTAACAACTTGGCGACCAGGCGGCTTAAACAGTAGGTCCTTATTCACTCACAGTTCAAGAGGCCAGAAGTCCAAACTTGGGGTGCCCAAATAGCCACAGCCCCTCAAAGGCTCCAGGGAATCTGCTCTTTAACACTTTCAGCTTCAGTGGCTCCTGGTATTTCTTGGCTCCTGGTATTTCTTGCTTCCTGCAGTGCTCTGGTCTCTGGCCGGCGTCTCTGTGTGCTTCTCTGTCAGCTTCCTACTAGGCCACCAGCATTGGTGTAGCCATGCTAGCCCGGCGTGACCTTATCTCACTTAGCAGCGTCTGAAAGACCCTGTTTCCATATTCTGGGGTAGGTGTGGATTTCTAGGGTGTACTAGTCAACCAGCAGGCATGACCAGGTTTTGGGCCCAGGTCTGTCCCACTGGGATTGGCTGTCACACATTCCACATCCTAACAGACTCTGGTTCCTAATAAAAATGTGCCTTTGGGTAATTGGTCACCATCTACACAGCCAGTGACCATGTACTGAGCATGGCCAAAGGGCAGCCGGGCCATTGCTTCTGCAGCAGGGTTAGGCTTCTGCAGTTGTACTTGCCCTCACTTTGTGTGTCAGCTTGACTGGGCCCATGGGAGCCCAGATGTTGGCAAGCATTAGTTCTGGACGGGTCCATATGGTATTTCTGGGTGACAGGAACATGTGAATCCTCAGTTGGAGCCAAGCAGAGGGCCTCCCCTGGGTAGGTGGGCTTCACACCGGAAGTTGAAGGCCTGAATAGTACCACGGCCAAGTGAGGAAGAAATCATCCTTCCTGTCCATCTTTAGCAGGAACTTCTCCAGCCTGAAGGCTCAGACTCGGACTGGAGCTCAGACCCTGAGCTCCCACGATTCTCGGGTCAAACCAGAGCCTCCTCAGCCCAGAGCTGGACTGACTGTTGGCTGCACAATCACTGCCTGAGCCAGTCCTTTATTTTATGTATAGTCCATTATAAATGTGTTGCAGTCCATTACATGTTACCCCTTCTACAGTATATTATTATAATAGTCTATATTATCAACATGTTACATATTTATATATAATTTATATAAAATAAATATCAAATATAAGTATTATATGTAACATAAATGTTTATAAAACTATGCTTAAATCTGGGTTTCTTGAGAGAATAAAACTAAACAAAAATAAAATAGAATAAAACCAAACCAAACAAAACAATGAAAATGATGCAAGACTTCAAAACCAGATAATAGGAAATTAACAACAGCACCTTCCCTTGTTAGTCATTTCAGCCCCTTTCGCTTTCAAAGTATCTGTTGTACATTTGGGATTCCACTAACTCCTTCAGTGTTTTTTTTTTATTATATTAGGGAGACAACAGGATGTTCACCCATGTGAGTCTGAAGCATGATCTCACGTTGCATCCATTTACCTACAAGAGCCTCGTGGTTACCCTTTATAGCTTCCCATTGTATAAGGGTTCAGCATTCACAGTGGGAAGGAAGGAGGAGCTGGGAGCTCTCTTTGAGTGATTTTGTTTGTTTGTTTGTTTGTTTGTTTGAGACGGGGTCTCCCTGTGTGGTCCAGGCTGGTCTTGAACTCATGGTGCAGCCCAAGTCATCCCCACACGCAACAGTGGTCCTCCTGCCTCAGCCTCCTGAGTGCTGGGATTACAGGCGTGCCCCGCCATGCCTGAGGGGGTGACCCTTGGCAACACAATGCTAAGAGAAAGAAGCAGGCTGCCAAAGGTCACATACCGTTTAATTCTCTTTCTATAAAAAGTCCAGAAAGGGCCACTCCACAGAGAACTCACAGATTAGAGGCTCCAGGAGCTGGAGGAGTGACCGCCCCAGGGGGACGAGGTAACAAAACATGTTAGAACTGGACAGAGGGGCAGCGGTACAGTGTCATGAAGGAACTGTATAGTGCACTTAAAAAAAAAAGTTAATTCTGTGTTCAGAAAAGCTTACCTTGGCTAAGGGAACGAGTCAGACAGCGGATGGAGCTCCAGCTCTTCTCCTGGCTCGCCTTTGGGCTAGAGGCTACCTAGGGGTGTTTTGCCTGGGGAGGGGCTCAGCAAGCCAAGTGTTAAACCACAAGGAGAAAAGCACCTGCTGCACCAAAGTCTCTTAGCCAAGGCCCGTGTGTGATCATGCAGCTGTGCACTGCACAACAGGGGCTGCTCAGGGAATGGAAACCCAGTTCGTGCTCCATGCTCCACGCCACATGCCAGGGCAAGATTGCGCTGGTCCAGAGCAGCCTCCTTCCCCGGTGCCCACAGGAGCACCCTGCAACCTTGGCAGGAGCTTTAGCAAACCGACCTTCTCCAGCCCCACCCAGCGTCGGCCGCCAGACAGCCTCTGGGCAGCTCCAGCGGTCACTCACTGTCCCTTCCCACAGCCAGCTCTTCCTTGCTCCACCCCCTCCAAACAGCTGAGGCAGAGGCACAAAGCTACCCTCACCCCAGCCCGATGGCGATCACACTGCTGGGGGCCCGGAAGTCCCCGGACCCCTCTGCGTCTCCATTTCTTCCTCTATGAGAGGATCAACAGACAAAGCACCCGCCAAGGTCCCTTTCCACAGGCAAGGACCTGGGTTTACACACACAACACGGTTGCACCTGGTAAAATCACCATGCATGGAAAATGTCAAGAGCTGAAAATGCACAGGGTGCACATAAAACTACCTTAAAGTCCGCGTCAGCCTGCGGTGGGCAGTCAGGTAGCACACGGCCTATCTCCTAACAAAGTGCTGACCGCCTCAGGTAATTTACGGAATATCTGTATGCAGAATAGGCCGGCCACACAGGCGAGCAGCAGCTGTTTCCTCCCATCACTGCGTGGCTGGGAGCTACGCTGCCTAGCATTGAAAGAAAGCATCCCCTGCGTGTCCCTAGCCTGGGAACAGAAGTGGCCCCCAACTTCTAAGTGCAGTTTCTCTTGGCTGTGTGTCCTTTTCCCAGTACCCTGAAGTTAGGAAATTCTGACTCATGCGTGGGCAGCTGACTCTGTCCACGTCACAGCACAGTCGGTTGGCAGAGTGGACCCACTTGATGTGGTCATGTCACTGGCCAGTGTCCTGAGGCCCTCTGACCTCTCGAGCTCAGCATGCCTGGTGAGTCTTCGATCCTGTCAGCATTGCTGAAACGCCTATTGAGCGGCTGTTCCGGGCCAGGGCTGGGCACTGGGCTGAGGGAGAGGAGAATCCTTGGCCTGCAGCGCACGGCAGGAGTGAGCACACGGTGGCCCAGCACTTGAGAACTGGACCCGACAGACTGCTGAAGAGCTCTTCACTGAGTAAATAAGCTTGGCCGTTAGACTCCAAGCTCAACAACCCACCCCAGTGCTTGAATCCCAGCTATGGTTTTTTTAGATAACAGTTTTGTTAAAATGTACTGCACAGGCCATATGATTCGCCCGTGGAAAGTGTACAAATCCACTGCTTTTAGTATATTCACGGACTTGGACAACCATCAGTTGATTTTAGAACATTTCTATCACTCCAAGAAAGGAAACCCAAATTCTTTAATAATCAGCCTCCAATGATTCTCAGTCAAAGGCAGCTACTGATCCACCTTCTGTCCCAATAGATTGGATGATTCCTATAACATGAAATCACAGAACATGTGTTCTGTAAAGACACAGCATGCTTTTTTCATGGTTCACGTATCATAGCCCGTATCAGTTCTTCATTCCTTTTTATGGCTGAATAGTATTCCACCATGCAGACAGACCACATTTTGTTTATCCACTCATAGCTGACAAGCAGTGAGGTTGCTGCTATGAATAACACTGGTACAAACTCAAATGGACGGGTTTCTGTACGGACATCCATTTTCATTTCCTAAGAATGGAATCACTGGGTCAGATGGCACCTGTCTTTAACCCTGGGAAGAGCTTGTAAAGCGATTGGACCTTTTTACATTTCCAACAGTAAGTACGGTTCCGATTTCTCCGCGCGTTTGCCAACCCTTGCTATTGCCTGCCCTTTTCATTCTAGTCATCAGAGTGAGTAGGAAATGGTGCAGCATCTTTAATGTTAGCTTTAATTAATTACAAAGTACCTCAAGGGCCCCAAGAATTTTCCATGTGACCCATGATCTGTTCCTTTCAACAATCCTAGGAAATAAGGTCTATCAGTCCAGCTCTGAAAAAGAGAACCAGTAGGAGATGGATGGATAGACTGATGGGTGGGTGGATGGATGGATGGACAGATGGGTGGATGGACAGATGGGTGGATGAGAGGACATTTATGATAGGAACTGACTCTCACAATTACAGAAGACAAGGAGTCCTACTTGTGCCAACTGCCAGCTGGGGCACAGGGAAGCCAGTGGGTAACCCCTGGACCACAGTCACAGGCCTGGGAACCAGGAGGTCTAATGTCCAGGGGGCAGGAGGACATGGATGTCCCAGGTCCAGAAGCAAAAGAATTCAAGCTTCCTCTGCCTTTCGTTCTGTCCTCAGCAGACTGCCTGGTGCCACCCACACTGAGGTGTGACCTTCTTGTTGTTCTGCTGACACTATCACTGTCTCCTTCAGCAAACACCCTCCTGGACATACCCAGAAATGATGTCTACCAGCACTCTGGGCCGCCCTTCACAGGCTGGCTGATGTAGAAAACCAACCATCACACAGGACCAAATACCAAGACTTAGCAAGATGACCCCTCTGTCCCTGTCGGGAGGTCCAGCCAGCTGCCTCCAGTGGCCAGCCATGAAATGGGCACAGTGGAGAGTAATGGCCACTCCAGAAGGACATGCAAGTGGGCCTTAGATCCAAACAAGAGGTGGGCATGCACGGTGCGTGCTGGGCACTGTGATGAGCTGGGGCCATGTCCCTCCAGTGTGTTCCTCAGCATTACCCAGTTGATTCTTAGAAATGCAGGGTCCAGGACACCTGCCCCCAGGCTCCCCAGCCAGAGTCTGCCTCTTGATGGAATCCCACGGTGAGTCGGCACAGCGGAGGACTGCTGGTGAGAGCAGGTACTCCTCCTACACCTGCCCCTCAGATTCTGATTCAGTTCCTTCAGTCCCGCCATGCCCTGAGTGTCCAGTTGTGCGGTCAGCGCCGAGACCAGCACACTAAGATAGGGAGAGCAGAGGAGCTGTCATGAAGGCAAAGAGCTGGCGTGTAGACAAGTCAAGCAGGGACTTCGGAGAATCCAAGGGAGGATGTGCTGGAGGAGACAAGAAGGTCGGTCTGAGGCTCGCCGGGAGGGGAGGGGCTCACAGGACGCTGGGGGCAGAGGGGCACCTCCCAGAGCACGACGGCTCAGTTTCACCCCAAGCAGTCGGGATGCTGCGTTAGGCTACTGTCACCAGATGGACCTGGAGGGCACAGCTCTGCCTCTACTTTGGCCACGACCCACCGGGCCACCCAGAGGAACCACATAGCCCTCGGCCAAAACCTCCAAGCAGAGCAGCCAAGGGGGACAAGCAGGGACCCTCTGTTTGGGTGGAGTCTGGGAACAAAGCTGCCCTGCGGGGTCTCTCTCCCCAGGGGGAGGCTCCAGAAAAACCCCCACCCAGGACCCAAGGCCGGGGATGGAGAGGCTGCAGGAGCTCAGTGTCGTCCACCACCAGGAAAGCGGCGGTCTCACACGAGCACAGAGCCACCGGATGAGCAAAACAAGAAGCCAAGTGAGTCTTCAGTCCAGTGTCACTCTTGGCAGTTAGAAATCTGGGAACAGACAACACTCCATAATTTACAAATGTGCAGAGAATTTAAGGGCACACCAGGAATATTTTAAAGCGATTGCCAGCATTGGGCATGTGGTGGCACATGCCTATAATCTCGGCACTCAGGAGCCTGGGGCAGGAGGATCACCTTGAGTTTGAGGCCAGCCTGGGATGCATGGGGAGATCCTGTCTCAAAAACACCAAAAAGAAAAAAAGTGATTTTCTGTGGTGCTCATGGGGGAAAGGTGTGGAGAGGAATGAGTTCAGGGGGTTAACACCTAAGAAAAGCAAGACAGGGGCCTCACATAGCCCAGTGGTGACAGTGACCATGGACGGAGGAATTTGGTTACCTAAACCCCCTGATTCTGGTGTCCACAAGGCCTGGAGGAGGTGGCCCTGGACGCTGTGAGCTATGGTGCTGAGTATTCGATTTTAGCATCAGTCAGAGGGTGACCACTTCTTCAATATGGGAAGAGACACAAGATGAAAAGAGAGGCCTACTGACCCCCAAGTCCTGGCACAAGTAGCAGTCCTGGAGGCCTTGCACACAGGAGGCCCTGAAAGGGGAAGGGGTCATGGGCCGATGTTTTTGTGGGGATCCAGGCATTGCCCAAAAAGCTTCCCAGAGAGTCGTCACTGGTGGGTTTAATGCAAGCAGGCATGGGGTGTGGGGTGTGGGGTCACTGGGGTCCAATAAACAGACTGTACCCAGCTGTCCTGTGGGGAGCAGTCACCAGAAGCCATTATCTAAGGCCAATAGTGGGGTGATCATGTTGAGGAACTGGGAAGGGACACAGAACTAGAAGCCATGCAGAGGAGTAGCAGGCCCAGTATCTGGTATGAGAAATTTAAACTTGTACTCAAAATGGATATAATATAAAATTATCAGAACTCACAATGGGGTGAAACCGCAAAGGAAATGCTCCTGGAAAGCCTGTCTTCCCAGGGGTCTCACGAGGCAGGGTAGCCCTGCCAAGCGCAGAGCACAGGCTGCTTCCTGTGGGAGGCAACTCCCCATGCAGCATCCGTGAACCCACATCTCTCCACAAGGACATCGACACGGAGTCCTCACCCACACCGCATCCAGGCTGACCCTCTGCAACCCATCAGATAGCAAGGAGACGGAAAGGGGTGACTTCCATGGAAGGCATTGCAGCTCCTGCGGTGACAGTGCAGTCTCAGGAAGGCCAGACACCATGCTTGGGTCACTGTCACTTAGTTCCATGGAGAAGCCCACAGTCAGAGGATGAGACCCTAGCGTACAGCCAGCAGGGACTTGCCAGTCGTGTGAGTGAACCACTTTGCGAGGGACCCTCCAGCCTGTCAGGCCTCCTTCTGAGGCTGCAGCCCAGGGGATGTGTGGTCACAACATAAGTGAGATCTCATGCAAGAAGCACCCCTCCAGGGCCTCCCTGGATGCTTGGCCAAGGACACTGTGCCTTGAGATCTGTGCCGGGCAGCAGATGCCTCATTCAGCTCCACCACTGCACATGCCTGGGCCGAGAAGTTTGTCTCCTCTGTTCTCCACCTGCTTCTCCTCTTCTCGGCTTCCTTGCTGGGCATCTTCCTTTCTGGGCAGCAGTGATTCACAGAGCCCACTCCCATCCCAGCTGTGCCTCAGGGGGTTGCGGGGGAGCCAGCCAGCGGGAAGGACTCATTTCATTTTTACTAAGTGAGACATTTGCAGGAGAATGAAGTCCTTCAGATGCCCCAGAGGGAGGATGAATCAGACGGCAAGCACTGCAAAGAAAACACACCTCAGACGGACCAGCTGCCCCTCCCCACTAGGAAAACCTCCTCTTGGGCTGACCAGAGAGCCTGGTTTTGTTCTTTGGGCCTGCCAAGCTATCCAGGCTCAAAGCGACAGCAGAAACCATGTGCAGGGAGGACCAGAGCCCAGGAGAAGTGTTTCGAGTGAGGAGAAACAGAGCTGGGCTGGAGACCTGGGCAGCAGCAGACAAAGGTTCCACACTGGAAGAGCAGCCAGGGAAGGGACTAGGGGAGGAGGCCAAGACGTGGGAGGAGAGGGAGCGGAGCAGGCCTTGGGAGCCAAGGGGAGAGGTGCTCCAAGCTCAGCGTTTTGTATGAAACACCCAAGAGGGCTAGAGCTTATCTCCAGGAGAAAAGGAGAGGAAGACGGGCTGGAGGAGATGGCCGAGGGCTCAGGGTCCGGGAAGAAGCATGGACCCTCTGAGGGTCCGGATCAGTGACCCTGTGCAGCCCCTCTGCACCCTGGCTGCCCAGACAGCTGCCACCGGTGGCCACACAAGCACACACCTTCTTTGGGAGGAGGCAAAGTCATTTCCACATCTGCCACTCGGCGACCGTGCACATGCCTAGGTATTGCTGTATGCGCGGTTTTGGCAGAAAAATGGTTCCATCTCCGGCCCCAGCCCCCTGCCCCACCGACAGCGCCTTTTGTTTCTGCCCATTCTGTCTTTGTGTGGACACTGAGATTCCATGGAGCATCCCCCAAAGGGGGACCACTCAGTGGCTCGGCTGAGCACACCGGAATGTCCCCGAGGAAATGCACAATCATCTTCAGTGAGTAGAGGACAATGAGGAGGTGTCTTATTACATAATTGAGGAGACAATGTCCTTTATACTCAGTCTGGTTCATTTTTCACACTAAATTAATCTTAATAAGCATCTGCTTCGAGTAAAGGAAGTTTTGTGATAATTCAACCGTGACCTCTGTAAAAGTCCAAGTGATTTCGCTTTGGTCCCTCAGCTCCGAGTATCCTATTGAAACAGTCGTCTTTATTTCATGATCATCAGCATGTTAACATGAGCTGATTAATCCCATCAACCTAACTACACAGATCGGACGAAGCCCAGGGCTATGACATCATTAGCTTTGGGATTTGAGCTCACAGAATCACAGACCGGGCTGGTCAGCTGGTCCCTTGGGTCATTTGATCAGCCTTCTTGTTTCTGGAATTAAAAGCAGATTCTCCCCTAGGGTATCTCTCTGGCTCTAAGACGCAGGTAAAATTGTCCCAACAGTGGCGCCACCAGGACTGTGTGGTACAGGGTCCCCCCAAGCTGCATGCCACACAGGAGCGTTTGTAATCAGGGCACCAAATCCTCAGCCAGCACCGAGCTCCTACGGCTGTGGGGGCTCAGGACCAGCGAGGTCTCGGGGTCCCATCTCCTTTTTGAGCCCACGGATGGACTGGACGAGGGGGCCAGAGCAAGTCCTGACAATCCAGACGTGGGTGCTTCTGCCATTTGCAGTGGATAGCCCTCTCTTGGCTTCTGCATTCTGATGGTGTTTTAGGAAATTTCTCCTCCCATAAATATATAGGTTATGTACAAAAGCCAGTCAGGGAATTCTATCTCCTTTTAACCCAGTGGGTCTCAAAACATGATTCTGAAACCAGCAGCAGTGGTACCACTTTGAATCTCATAAGACACACATATGTTCAGGCCCCTTCCCAAACCTGCTCCAGGCACAGTCTGGGAGGACAGGCCAGTGGCATTGCAGTGAGTCCTCACAGTAGCTGTGACAAGGCCATGGTTTGAGGTGGATGTGTGGGCTCAGTGATTTGGTGACCATTGCAGTCAGCACCACGAAGGCTCCCAAAGATGCTTATAATCTACCTCAGCAAATTACACGGCAAAAGTATTTGCAGATGTGATTGTAATAAGGGCCTTGAGATGAAGAGATTATTCTGGCTTAATCACGAAAGTCCAGTGTATTCACAAAGCTGCTGCAGGGAAGCAGGAGGGCCAGGGTCGGAGAGTGAAGACCGAGGACAGAAGCAGAGACAGAGGGGAGAGAAGCTGCTGGCTGAACTGCTGGAGAAGTGTAGCCAACAGTGGCTTCTGGAAGCTGAACAGGACAAGACATGACTCTCCTTGGAGCCTCCAGAAGGCAGGTCCCTGCCCTCGTGCACCTTTACTTGAGCCCAGCAAGACAAATGCTGACAGACTTTAGTCCTGCAGAGCAGTAGAAAAAAAACACTGTGGTTTGGTTTAGTTTGCAGCAGGGTCTCCCTGTGTTGCCCGAGCTGGCCCTGACCTCCTGAGCTCAAGTGATCCTCCTGCCTCACCTCCACTTCCTGGGTGGTTGGGATGGCAAGTGCGTGCCTCCATGCTTGGCTTTGAGTTATTTTGAGTTGGTGGGTTGTGCTGACTTGTTATTGTGTTATTTTGAGTTGGTGGGTTGTACTGACTTCCCCACAGCCACAGGAGACTCATACGCCCAGTTTTCTCCTGCCCTGCAGTTTTGAGCAGAGGAGCACAATATGGAAAAAGAAAGGAGCCAGGGCTGGTTGGCTTGGGGCTTTTTTTCTTCAGCCCTCCAGGTTCTTAGCTGGAGCAGACCCCTGTAATAACATGCAAGAGAAACACAGGAAGTTGATGCGTGTGCGTATTTCATCTATCTGTGAGCATTTCTGGGTAATGAAAGTTCTCAGGAGGCAGCTTTGAATTCCAGCTGCTCTAACATCTTCAGAGGACAGTGCACTAATCAGCTTTCCCATCACTAGGACCCAATACAGACACCCACAGTTTAAAGGAGGAGAAGTTTAATGTGGCTCATGGTTTTAGAGGGTTCAGTGCTTGGTTTGCTGGCTCCAAGGCAAGAATATCATGGAAGAGGATGTGGCAAAGCAAGCTGCTTAGTTCTTGGCAGCCAGGAAGCAGAGCAAGGGGA
Source organism: Hydrochoerus hydrochaeris (assembly GCA_004027455.1). Lineage (NCBI taxonomy): Eukaryota > Metazoa > Chordata > Mammalia > Rodentia > Hydrochaeridae > Hydrochoerus > Hydrochoerus hydrochaeris. Next base: position 111,971 of record PVLA01005258.1, on the reverse strand, counting down.
GAAGAGTGACAGAGGAAGGGGGCCAGGGACCATGAGCAGTCCTCAGTGTCTCACTTCCATGACCCACAGAGACATTCCTACAAGTGTGCTCCGCTCATTCCCTGGGCAGCTCCCAAGCCAATGAGGTTAACAACAGAGTTTTACTGTCACCGACAGAGAACTGTGACAAAACAAAGGGAGGGAGAACTGAGTCTCTGGGTGCAGCCCCCCAGAGGGAGGCAAATGAGTGCCAGGCCAAGGGTGTTAGTAGTTAGTACAGCTCATGAGTGCAGGTTCCTCTGGTGCCACCCACAGCCCTGTAAGGGTCTGAAGTTGTCCTCCAGGTTTAACCTTTGCTCTCTCTGCTGGGGTGGAGTAGGACTCGTCTGTTCCTCTAGGTCTACATCCTGCTTGTAGGCAAATAGGGAGGGTGGCAGAGAGCTCTCCTGCATCTGCCACTTCTCAACCACCTTCAACTGGGCAGCCCTTCACACTCAAGGGTGGCACATCCCTTAGGGATGAGGAAACCGAGGCACAGGAGAGTTAAAGCTCTTGCTCATGGTCATGCAGCTCTCCTTGCTCAAAGTCGTGGAAAGATCACCACAGAGTCTGGGGTTTTAATGGTGTCTTCCAGCTTCATCCTGCAAAGCTGAGCAGCTTAGGGCTGGCGATTTAGCTCAGCATAAGCACCTGCCTGCCAAGTGCAAGGTCATGAGTTCCATCCCCAATACAAAAAAAAAAAAAAAAAAAAGCTGGGCAACTTCCTGAATCTGCTTCCTGCCCAAAATATGGGGATCTGGATACCCACGGGACGGGGCCAGCATGAGCTCAGATGCTGCAATGCAAGTGGCACAGTTGGCAGGGAAGTGACCCAAGCACACAGAAATCCCTTCTTACAAGCCAACTAGTGTGGCCCCAAGGACCCAGAGTCTGCAAACGCCAGCCAGCCCATGGGGACAAGGATGGAAAAGACTCAGGAAGATTTGCTGGCTGCTTCAGGCCACCGGTGACAGTGCTTCTCCAGTGGAACTGAAGGCTCATTCCATAGAAAGCCCTTCCCAGCCCTCATCAAGGACCAGGAAGTTTATATTTGTAGAAGTTATGGGAATTCTAGTGTGTTAATTCCCATCTACCACTTCCAGTGGAACCCATGACAAGAATAAAGACATGAAGCCCTATCTGCAGTTGTGGGGAGCCCAGGGGTCCTAAGTCCAGCTAGTGTAATTGCTAACTGGAACAAAGGCCTTGACCCTGGGCTGAACCCAGGTTTTATTAATTCATGAAGAAGGAGAGGCTCGGGGATGAGTGACGGTGATAGTGGTGGGAAGCACATGAGTGCCCCGAGCGGGGCCAGGTAGGAGGCCTGAGGTCACCTGTGCAACACACACAGGGAGAGAGAAGGCCACGCAGAAAGAGTCACCTTCACTGCACAGTTCAAGATAGTAGCTAACGTTTGGGGCTCCGGTGTATACTTACTTCTGCCCTGGGAAGTCACAGCCTCCAATCTCAAGGCTCCCAGTGGACAGTGTGGAGAGAGGCTCTCCCGCCCAGCTCACACAGGCTTCTTGGGGCAGCTTGCTTCAAAGACTACACATAGACTGGTCTGCATTGCTGAGAGCTGACTGAGGGCATGAGGAGGAGCCCTGGCCAGCGCCGCACACAGCAGTGCGTGGAGATGGGGCCAGGGTGAGTCAAAATGGAAATAATTGCTCTTCTTTCAAGGAGAGTCATCCATGTGTCCTCCACCTCATTCCAGTATTTTTAAAATTTCATCATAGAAATAGAGATCTTTAAAAAAAAAATACCTTAAACTCCTCGCTTTCATGGTGCAGATACGGAGACTTGTGTTCGTGCAGTCAGCTCTGCCTTGGGATCTGAAGACCACGGAAAACTGAAACATTAGTTGTAGAGTCCCAGGATGATGCTTCCCAGTTCTCCACATCTCTGAGCACGCGTCTGCACACGTGCACACATGCACACCTACACACTTGCACACATGCACACGCATCTGCACACATGCACACATGCACACAAGTACAAGTGGGGGACAGGAGCGTCGGGGACCACGCAAAGCAGGCCTCCCAGTGGGACCCTGTCTGCTGGCCTCAGGCCTGTGACCCAGCCGGCCTTTGAGACCTCAGGGAGCCCACTGCACACACATGGCTTAGATTTCTCTCCCTCGGCCCAGCACCGAGACCCAAACACAAACATCCGTAAGAGGAAATGAGTCGGTGCCGACTCCCTGACTCCCAGACCTGCCCCCTTTCCTCTGATTTCCGCAGGGAGTGGAGAGGCCCACCCAGGGGTGGTGGGAGAACCCTGGCTTGGAGGCAGGACACCTGGGTTCCACCCTCCCTAGTCAGCAACTCACTGTGTGGTCACGGGCAAAGCATTTGCTTACTCTGAACCTCAGCTTTTATGTTTAGGGAAAGGAAAAATAATACTGCACTGGGGAGAAATCCCAGTTAGAATCCGTGCATTGACTGCATTCGGTAAGATACTAGCCAAGCATCTGCTGTGTAGGCTCAGAAGCTGTAGATATATGAGGCCACTCTTTCCAATGAAAAGAGCTCATTCTTGGGGATCAGGGAGGCGCTGGGGAAACTCGTTTCCAGGCTCATTGTCACTACAATCATCGATAGCCCTCCTGCTGCCAGTCAAATGGTGTACCTGGAACTCAGAGGTTGAATCCCTCGCTAGTAGTGCTTCTTACTGTAACTATAGCTGGAGAAAGAACCTTGAGGTTAAAGGAGGTCATAAGGGTGGGGCCCCAATCTAATAGGACTGGTGTCCTTAGGAGAAGAGGAGACACTAGAGAGCTCCCTCCACACACGAGGATGGGGGAGAGCAGAGTAGAGCACCTTCCCCATGCCAGCCACTTCGGCTCCTCAAGTCAGAACACTAGGTCTAACCCTTTCTTGGTCCTGAGGACCCTTTAGGAATCCAGTCAAAGTACACATGCAGAGAGCATCAGCCTCATTTGTGGTTTGCATGTTCCCTGAACCATGTAGGTCTCTGTAGCCCGTGAGCCTCAGCAGCCCCACCTGGTCTTATGCGGGATGAGTGAACAGAGATGGGGCAGAAGATTCTCCCTGTTCACTCTGGAACATGAGCTCCTTTGGGGACGGTGAGGACCACCGCATGCCTCAAGCAATCAATGCTGTAGTTTGAATCTTGAACGTCTTCCCAGGGCCCATGGGCTCCATCACACACTCCTATTATGTGCTGCCGCCCCACCTGAAGCTTGAGAGTAACAGGTACGGCAGATCACAGGGCCAATGCCTCTAAAACTCTTTGAGTCACAACGAACCTTTTCACTTTTTAGGTTGATTATCTCAGGTAGTTTGTTACAGTAGCAGAAAGCTGATGAACACAATCCAAGAACTCTGTGGTCTCTCCCTTCCTGTCCCCAGAGATTATTAACCCTTTTCATCAGGGAAGAGAACCCATTCTGTGTCAGAAAAGTTCTATGTGCCAAGTCCTGTGCAAAACTGAATTCAGACATCTGCTTCTGACTGAAGATAGTTACATTTCATACTGAGAATAACTATCAAATATGAAGTTTTTAAAAAGCTTTTTTTAGACTAGGCATGGTGGCATATGCTTGTAATCCCAGCACTTGGGAGCTGGGGCAGGAGGACTGCTGTGAGGTCAAGGACTGCTTGGACCACATAGCAAGTTCAGGGCCAGCCTGAACTACACAGTGAGACTCTGTCTCTATAAATAAAATTAAATACTTTTTGAAAGGAATCCAAACATATCCCTAGCAGGCTGGACTTGAAGGATGCAGACCCCAGAGAAACACACTGGAGTCCTGCATCCCCTGTGGATTTGACCCTGGTTTGAATGTGTCCCTCAGAAAGCATATGCAGGAAACCTAACCCTAGGGCAGCAGTGTGGGTGGGAGGTGTTTGTGTCACAAGGGCTCCAGCCCAGTCAGTGAAAGTGCACCCACCATCACTCGAGGCTGTGATTTCACTCTCTCCTTCTGCCATGGGACAACACAGCCAGGTGGCCCTCAGCAAGTGCTAAGCAGAAAACAGCACCATACCTGTGGACTTCTGGCATCCAGAACCATAAGGCAAATATATTTTTGTTCACTCCAAATTATCTAGTCTTGAGTATTGTGTTACAGTAGCACAAAACACAAGACACAGTGTGGGGCCACATTCAGTGACCTAGAACATAAGGGAGCATCTGACTGAAGTAAGAAGGATCGTCTCAACCTGTGTGGGCTGCATAACAGAATTCCAAGACTGGGTGACTTACAAAGAACCAACTTTTATCTCTGTACATACCGAAAGCTGGGAGCCTGAGACCAGGGTGCCAGCATGGCCAGGCTTTTTCCAGGCTGCAGATGGGAGGCTTCTTATCACACCCCCACATGGCACACAGAGCTGGTGAGCTCACTGGCCTCTGCTCCTAAGGGCACCAGTCCTGTTTACAAGCGCTCCACCTTCATGACTTGATTATCCCTGCATCAAGTCCCCCTCCGAGTGCCATCACATTGGGATTGAGATTTCAACTTAGAAACTCTGAGGCAATGCATTCAGCCCATTACATTCTACCCCAAGCCCCCCAAATTCATGTCCTTCTCAAAAGCAAAATATATTTATTCCAGTCCAAAAGGCCCAAGAGTTTTAATTCATTCCAGCATGAGCTCTACAGTCTAAAGGGCAAAACTCATCAAAATATCATCTATAGCAGACATGGGTGAGACTCAGGGTATGATTCCTCCTGAGCAAACTTCATCTCCAGCTGTGAGCCTGTGAACCCAGGCAAGTTGTGCAGTTCCTGAATGCAGTGGTGGGTGTGGGATAGACAGTGGGATAGACAGTGTTATCTTACAGGGAAGAAAAGGAGCAACGGTTCCCAGCAAGGACAATACCCAGAGAGGTGAACCTGGTGTGCTCTGCAGCCTGGTGCTAATCCCCTTCTGCTCAATGCCAGCCCTGAGGGCCCTCTGGGACAGAACTACTGCCTTCTGCATACACCACAGCAGAAGGGCTGCTGCCTTCCAAGTCCCTGGTGAGGTGATCTCGCCCATGCAAGCTCCACCAGGCTGGGGTCGCACTTGCAGGGCTCTGCCAGGGGCTGTGCCCTCACAGCCTTGGGTAGAGCACACCTGTGTGGAAAGCAAGGCAATGCTCCTCACCCCCTTACACACATGTGGGCACACACACACACACACGTGCACACACTTTTGAAACTGAACAAATTAATGGTTTTTGTGCTGCTTCAGCAATTCTTGCTTATCTACAAGAACAGTACAGATCACGCCGGGTGGGTGGCATACACCTAGAATCCCACCACTTGGGGACTCTGCTAAGGCAGAAAGATCCAGTGCAAGGCCGGCCTGGGCAACTTACCCAGATCCTATCTCAAAGAAATGGCTAGGATGTGGCTGAGTATGAAAACTGTGTGTTCAGTGAAGCACTATAGAAGGGAGAGGGAAGCACATGATCCCATAATTACATCCCATAAAATATAAGAAGACCCTTCCCATCCCCTGCCCTTCAGTTCAGACTGACGCTTCCCCTTTGGGCAGCTGGTTAAATCCCCGGCTCCCACCCATGCTAACCTGATCACCTGGCTGGTTAGCCACGCTCCCAGGGCTCTCTCCTGAACATACACTTTCTAATTTTGGGTCATATGGGTAAGCTGAGAGCTTTCCAAATTCTTAGGGTCTGGCTCCTTTATGTTTAACGATTTTGTTTTCCCATCATTTTCCTCTTCTCAAGGTTGACTATGAGCGGTCAGAGGGAAGCAAGCCAGCTCCGCAAAACTCCGCCGAGAAATCTCCTTAGCAATGAAGTCTCCCTAGTTTCATTGCTCATGCATTCTATTTGCTACAGAGTGCTAGAACACAGTCACAGTTCCGTCAAGTGTTGCCGCTGGATTTTTATTATCTGCCTCCTTCAGTGCCATCAGATCGTCCCACGTTCTGTACGTGATCACATGTGGTCTCTAAGAAGATGGAAAGTTCCTTCTTTTTCATTTGTGAGGCTTCATCAGCATCGCCTTTGAAAGTCCTGTCCTGACTTAGTCCAGAGCGCTCCTCAAAACTCTTCCAGCTTCGCCCCACTTCCAAAAGGGGCTCCACATTTCCAGGGATTTGTCACAGCAGCACCACACTCCTCATCTATTTTGCTCTTCACCAGCTTAGACTTCTGTGATAGGGTACTTTGGGCTGGATGGCTTGAAACAATAGAACTTTATTTCTCCCAGTTGAGGAGGTTTTGGATCAAGTTACAAGCACTGTTGGTGCGGCTCCTTTCCTGGGTTACAGACCGGAAAAGTAGAGTTCACAGGTAATGGTCAGCCATGGCCTAGGAGATTAAACTCAGGATTGGGGGGAGCTGCACTGAAGGGGTCTCCCATCTGCCCTCAGTCCCTCCATGACAGATGAACGGCACCCTGAGCTGCTCGATCCCAGTTACGGGGAGGGGACAGAGAACCCTGGCGGAAAGTAACTGCAAGGTGGCTAACAGCTGAGCACAGAATTTGGCAGTATTGTGGGGCTGTGGCAACAAAAATTTGAGCTCAGAGCTAATAAAAAAAAATGAAAATTTCTAGTAAAACCCTTTGACTTTTGGTTAAAACCCCAAAGGAGGCTAAGGATAAGAGCAATGTGAACTAGCCCAGCTGTGACTAGATGACTGTTCTCTACTAGTGTGAATCTTTTCTGAAATACTTCACCCTACACATTGCAATTTCTGGCATGCAATAAAAAAAGTTAACAGCAACACAAGTAACAGGATCAAAGGCTGAAAATCAAGGGATAGACAGGTTGTAAAAACTGAATGCAGAGGAGCCAGATATTAAAAGTTTCAGATGCAGATTTTTTTTTTTTTTTTGTCTTTTTGAGACAGGGTCTCACTATTCAGATTAGGCTGGCCTTGAGCTCACTTTGTAACCCAGGCTGGTCTGGAACTCACAATGACCCTCCTGCCTCAGCCTCCTGAGTGCTGAGATTACAGGTGTGTGCCACTTCTCAGATGTAGATTTTAAATTAACAACGGTTGCTGTGTGCAGTGGTGCACATTTGTAATTCCATCTTCTCAGGAGGCCGAGGCTGGAGGGTTGAGAGTTCATGCCCAGTCTGGGCCAAACAGCAAGACCTTACTTCAATAGTAATAATAATACAATATATTATCATTTATTATTATTAATATGCCCAAATGCAGTGAATGGTAGAAAAATCACCATAAACTGCCACTTATTAAAAAAGGTAGTGCATTGGAAATCCCAAAGTTGAAAAAAATATAAAATTAATATATAAAATAAAATTACAATTGTTAGCTTTTTGTATATATCACTAGAGAGAATGAGTAAGCCAGAAAATCGTGACAAAAAATATTCAGAGCAAAGCAGAGAAGAAAATGTACAAAAATAAAATGCATATGGGACCAGGTAAGAAGAGTTTAATGACATGTAACAGGAGTCCCAAGAATAGAGGAGAGAAAGAATGGGGTATTAAATGGTTAATTTTATGTCGCTTGATAACATCATAACGCCTCTTATTTAGTGCTATATTCTGAATGTTTATTCCCCACCCCATCCCTCACAGAGGCCAAGGGCCACTGACTACTTAAAGTAACAATCTATTCAAGGAGCTAAAACACACAGAATTTTGCATGACAGCATACATAGCACAAAAAGCAAAACACTACTAGTAAACTATTACTAAAATATTTTATAAGACATTAAAGTCATTTAAAAAGGTAATATAAAGATGTTTAAACTTGCATACATCTATAACCATATCCTTAGAAAAATAAAACAAAAAATTAGAGAAAAGGAGAAATAATCAAATCTATGATCAGAGAGAAGATTTTAATGTACTTCTCTGTTATTGAAAGAAAAAGCAGATCAAAATTTAGTAAAGATATAGGAGATGATTTAAGCATGATAAACAAATCTGAGCCAACAAAAATACATACAGTAACATAACCAACTACAACAAAGCATTTGTGTTTTCAAGAGCACTTGGAAGTTATACAAAAATAAACCACATACTGTGCCAGAAAGCAAGTCTTAACAAATTTGAAAAGATTATTATCATACAGATATACACTCTGACCACAGCAAAACTAAGCTAGAAATAAACAACAATATAACTGGGATAGCCCTACATGTTGGAAATTAGGGTAATTTAAATCATGAGTCAAAAAAGAAATGAAAATGGAAAGTCTCAAATATTTTGAGTCAAATGATAATGAAAACATGACAACCAAAAACATGTAAGACACAAACCATGCAGAGTATACAGAGCTTATAAACTTAAGATACTAGAAATTAAGAAAAACTAAATATCAATTTATTAAACCAGAAATTAGCAAATTGCAGTTAGGGCTCATATCTAGATATCTCTGAGTCTACTCATAGGTGGGCCTTTTTTGAGGTATTTTGACCCAGGATGTGTGAATATAGATTAAAATTGTACAATAATTGGATTAGTCCACTGAGTGGTTTAGCATCGTTGTGCATGTAACAGAAAGCCCTGCCCTGGGTGTGGGTGGAACCAACCAATAGGCACGTAGCATGAATGGAACATAAAGGGAAAGAGAGAGGGCAGGTCGGCTGCTTTGTGTCTGCCCTGCCATGGTCTGTTTCTTCTCCACCATGCCACCCTGCCTTGGAGCCATCCAGATATGGACAGAAACCTCTACAAACTGTGGGCTAAAATAAACCTCTCCCTCTTTAACTTATGTTAGATATTTTATCATGGCAATGAGAAAAGTAACCAAGATATGCAGTATGTTAACCAAATCCAAACTACTTTCTGGTTTTATAAATAAAGTGCTATTGGGACAGGACCACATTCATTTGTTTAAGTATTAACCATGGCTACTTTTGACTATTAGACCAGAACTGGATAGTTATAGCTACATAGTCTGAAAGCCTAGAAGTTTTACATCTATTCCTTCCTGAAAGAGTTTGCAACCCCCAGTCTAAATTTTTCAATCCAAATTTAGATTTTGGGATGGGGGTGTAATCGAGATAAGAGCACTTCATGTGCAAGGTGTTGGGTTGAACCTCCAGCTCAGAGAGGAAAGCAAAGCAAAGTTTTATTATAAAAATTGAGGCGTTCTAAACTTCATACGAAAATACAATCAGTATTTATTCATAGGAAAATACAATCAGTATTTTCCTATGAATAATGAGAATGAAGATAATCTCAAAAAATAAATACAAAATCAGATGGCATGAACTACCAGAAAGCAAGCCTTTGTAATGAAATTAGTGTGCTTAAATATTTTAGTAGTTATGTAAACATAAACAAATATTACAAACAGAACAGAGCCCAGAAATAGACTCATGCATATTGGAGCATTTGATTTAAAACAAAGTTGCTAATAAAATGCAATTGAGATCAAACAGCTTTAATATTGATACTGATGAATTGAAAGTCTATCAAAGAACAAATTAACTTTGACCCCTACCTCACATCATACACAGATGTTCCTTCCAGGTAACTGTAGACCTAAATAATATTTTTGTACCATAAGACAGAAAAATATTCTTATGATCTTAGAATAAGTAAATATTTCAGTGGTTTCTTGGGCATTTGTGCCAGAAAAATGAAAACTTCTCATAAACACCTGTATATTAGTGTTCCTAGGGGCATCATTCACAATAGCCAGAAACTGAAAACTCAGATGTCCTTCAGTGGGGGAATGATGGAAGAAGCCATGGTCTTTCCACACCACAGGCTACTATTCAGCAGCAAAAAGGAACGAGTCACTGATATACGCAACAATATGAGTGAATCTCAAGGGATTTGTGCTGAGTGATAAGCGTATACTGCTGCCCACTTCCATTCGTAGAATTTTAATATACAGTACTGAGGATCAAAACCAGGGCCTTGCACAGGCCTGAGCTAAACCACCAGCCCCAGGACATTCTTGAAATGACAAAACTGTAGATAAGGAGAAGAAATTAATGGTTGTAAGCAGTGCTAGGTGAGGACAGCAGTGGAACTGTTCTTGACTAGCCCTAGTTTATATTAAAACTACATGGAACCAAACACACACACACACACAGGAGGCAACCTGAATAAGACAGGTAGGTTGTATCACTGTTTGTTTCCTGAAACTGATATTGTACTATAGCTTTGCAATACCTTCCCATGGAACCAGACGATGCTTGCACATGATCTCTGGGATATTTCTTATAACTGTGTGTGAATCTACAATGATCTTTTATGAGTCAGCCAAGATCCTGGGTGACATTTTGCAAGTCAGCATCCCAAAGCCTGTGTTTTCTCCTGAATGATGTACAGATAGTTATAATTCTTACTCTGTAGCAGTGTTAAAGATTAAGTCACTAAGCTTAGCACTGTGGAGGATATAAATCTTCCACAAATGGGACCTTATAAAGCATTGCCATTGTGACGAATGAGAAGAGATTCGGTGGTTTCCAGTCCCCTCCCTGGGTTGCTCCCAAATGAGCCAGGATTCAGGTTTCCTAAGCTGGGTTCTATTTGGTCAGAGGAAAGAGGATCAAAAGTGAGAAATCTGGGGGAGGACACACTGGTTTTCTCCCTGTGACACTGTGTGTGTGTGTCTTAGGTCAGGGAGTATCCTAAGAGACAAAGGAAGAAGTCAGAGAGCAGATGCAAAAAAGAAAAAAAAAAAAAAAAGGAATTCAAAGGACTGCTGGGAAGCAATGGGGTAGGGCTATTGTGCTCCAGCCCAGATGCCCTGGCTGGGACTGAATGGATTCCTGGGCCACGTCTTCTTCTCCCACCAGGGGGACTGCCGGGGTTTCTAGAGTTCAAGGATGTGACAGCTGCTCTGGGCAGCAAAATGTACTGCACAGGTGTCTGCAGACGCTGACAGAGACAATAGCAATGATAATGACAATTTTTGAAACTAGAGGTTTAAAGAAACCCATTTTGCATGCTGTACTGCCCTGGCTGGTCTGATCAGAGCAACTCTTTGTCACCTTCCCTGTGTCCACTACTAGAGCTCAAAACCTAGTCCTTCAGAGCAAGAAGTGCCCAAAGAATTCCTCTTGGTCCTCCCTTCTCCAAGGTGACCAGCAGGAGCACCTGCATCACCTAGGAGGCTGACAGGAGTGAGTCACCAGTCCACCCAGACATCAGCATCAGACTCCGAACTTTACAGGATCTTCAGTGATTTCTTTGAGAAGCTCTGGTCTTGTGAAGCCTTCTTATTTCCTACTGAGGAAACAGAGGATCAGAGAGGGTAAAGGGCGGGCTCAGTCACAGAACATGTTTGCATCACAGCTGAAACTAGCACTTCAACTCCTAGGTGCTGCCCTTAGTCGTCAGAAGACTGGGCAAACTGGCTTGAAGTGCAGCAGGTCTGCACACTTATGCCAGGAGGAAAGTTCTTCTGTTCTGGAAGCAGTTCTGGTGGAAAACACTGCCCCTTGGCGGACCTTGTTCAGATCAAGCTTTGGGCACAGGTAAGAAGAAAGCACATCTCATCTGCGGTTATATGAAAAATTTTTCCTCTCCCAGGGAAAGCTCTATAGAGATCACAGCAGGCAGGTCGTGTTTGCAATGATTCAGACCTCTGTGTGCCTCAGTTTCCTCCTCTGGAAAGGCTGCTTCTACCTGAGAACTATGGGTTGAGCAACTGCCATATGCTAGTGCCTTGTCACATGTGTCACGATGGCCCCCACAGAGGAAGGTCACAGCAGTATCTCTAAGGGTCTCAGTGAAGGCAGCAGGGAGACTGAATGTGGAAAAACCAGAGATCATGAGCTGCTACTGCTGGAAACACCTGGGTGACCCCATAGGTCAAACAGGCCTGTAGTCTTGCTTCTTCCATGATCCAATTCAGCCAGAAGAGGACAGCACTGAAAAGACTTCCGCTGGGACTTTTCCAGGAAGTCGGTGTAGGTCGGGCCTACCGCTGAAACTTGCAATGGCCTTGGGAAAACCCACAGCTCAGCAAAGTTCAAATTCGGAAGACTGTGGGCGGGGCGGGAGGGGCGAGAGGCCCCGCCCCGTGGGCGTGGCCTGGGTGGGGGCAGCCTGCGACCCGGACCTCGGCAAAGCGCCGGGGTGCAAGCTGCTAGAATGGCTTTCCAACAAAAATGCTGGAGATCTGGAAAAGGAATTCTTGGCTGCAGCAGGAGAAAAGCAAATGGCAAAGTCAAAACTAATAAATGTTTAATTAAATGCCCACAGAAGGTAGCACCGTGTCAACATCATTAAATTGCTTAATTAATTATCCCTAAAATTCTCCTTACAGGTGAAAACGATTTAGATTTTCTCACTTTGCAGGAATTTCCCAGTACCCTTAATCATTCCTAAGAGATCACAGCCATTGTAAATTAGTGCTTTGTAGCCAGTTAAAAACAAAATCAAAATATGTTTTTAAAAATGAGAAGGCTACGCAAAACGCGTGTGGTATTGCTGTTTCTTAAGCGTTTGCTGAGGGCCTGCAAATCTCGGTGCTGCGCCTCCTGGGACTTTGGGACAGCGGCCTGGACGTGATCAAGTGGCAGGAGTTTTTAGCTCAGTTGTAGACCACCATCCTACATGCTCTTGGCGGAAATGTGTGCATCGCGTGACTGTTTCAATGGACTATGTTTTAATAACCAAAGTAAATGCAAAAAAAAAAAAAAAAACTCCACAAGATAAGTGAAATGCCAGAAATCGAAACAGGCTCCGTGCAGGCTCCGAGGCCACCCAGGCTAGCGAGGTCGCTGCCAGCTTAGCGCGCTGGAACCTGGGCCGGCGCCTCACTCGCTCTCCGTGCGCCCCGCCCCGGCCGAGCGGCCCGCGCACCTCTGAGCCCTCGGGAGGGCCGGGAAAGGGCCTGGCACGTAGCCACAGCTTGCGGTCCTCGCTATTTAGCGGCGCCTAGAAGCGGGCGTCACCCTGCAGGCGCACCAGAAGTCACTTTCGGGGCAGGGCCGCCTAGGAGAAACTCTGGAGGCGCAGGGATGGAGGACCCCGACCGCCCTCCCGCGTCAGGTCCTGAGCTCCCCAGGAGCCCTTGGTCCCTCGAACCCTCTTTAGCTGCAGCCGCATTTCACACTGAGTGACCGGTTGGCTCCTAGAAGGCGATGTGGTGACCCTAAGTCCTGACGCGGTGTGGCAGTCCCTGACCCCTTGTGTCTGCCCTAGCTGCTGAGTTCCAGCCTTTGGTGGTGAGGGGCGCCTTCTCCAAAGGGACCAGTAGAGAAACATTTTGTCCATTTCAAGCTCTGGCGACTGCGTGATTCTCTCTCTCTCTCTCTCTCTCTCTCTCTCTCTCTCTCTCTCTCTCTCTCTCTAAGAAAAACACCTCCAGCCCCTCCCCACCCCCAAAATACTGGAGGAGTGACACGTGGGCATAAAGTCACCCCACAGATGTTTTTGTCCTGATCAGATTGACTCTTTTAAGGACTGTGTGTGTGTGTGTGTGTGTGTGTGTGTGTGTGTGTGTGTTAGGGGTGGAGAAGGATATTCTCAGAAAGTTGTGGAAAGGAAAGTATGGGGTCCAGCCCCCAAGCACCGATTTCCTCTCCAGATCTCCTTTCCCCATGAGGCTGACCTCCCTGATCAGGACACAGGAACACTCTTCCCTGCCTTTCCTGAGGGAGGAGCTTCCAGCCTCCCCTAGGTCCTGGCAGGCTCTTCATCTCCTTAGAAGTCACTCCACCTCCATGCCTTTGCTGGCTTTGCTGAGGGTCTCTGGAGGGCACTGTGCTGGGTGGCATTGTGGCTGGAGCACATACTTGCCCTGTGAGCAGTCAGGAGGGAGAAAAGGTATTGCACAGGGAGGGGCAAACCCCAGGTTTCCTGCAGGCCTGCCCTGCGCTGAGCTAGTGAGAACAGGAGCTATGGAGAAAGCGGCCTAGAGAAGGCCAACCAGGAAGCAGAACAGGAAAGGGAAGGTGCCAAGCCAGGGCACCTGTTAGGAGAAGGCCCAGTCTCAGCCTGGTCCAGCCAGGAGCTCCCAAAAGCAAACGGGTCATGGGCTCTCCTGCTGTGTTTGGTCACATCCCAAGCAAGTATGGGAAAGACCTAGATTTCCAGGAACCCCTGGCTGTCACTGCCAGTTCAGAAGGGGCTCCAGCAGCCCAGGGTGGCCCTGTGAAGAATGCTGCGGGAGGAAGGCTTGGCGGGAGCTTGGAGGATGGGCGTGCAGAGCCAGTAGAGACAGCCCAGGTGTCCAGTGGTGGAGATGGACAGTGTCCACAGCAGCAGTCTGCAGTGATGTGCCACGGCATGGCCAAGAGGACACGTGTTACGGTCCCAACACAAAGTACTCCCAAGGACTTATGCCTTGGGCTTACGCCTTGGACTCCCAAGGGCTTGATCGCCAGCTCAGCAATGTGGGGCTTAGAGGTGACTGAACCATGAGGTTGCCGACCTCATCAGTGGGTCAGTGAGTTCACAACTGAATGGGCTGCTAGAAGGGGCCCAGGCGGAGGAAGCAGGTCACTGGGATGTGCCTCCGGGATGGTCCTGGCCCCGTCCTCTCTTGCTCGTCCTTATTCCCTGTGTCTGCTGGCTGCTGTGGGGTGAGCAGCTTCCCTCCACCTAGCTCTTCACCCTGATGTTTCTGCCTTGCCGCAGAGCTCAAGCGAGGGAGCCCGACCACCATAGGCGGAGACCTTTGGGTCTGTGAGCCAAACGACGCTTACTACAGAGCTGTTTTTCAAAGCAAAGAGCGGCTGACTAACACAAAGCTCTCTTCCCTTCTCATATGTGTGTCCCCGTGGGCAATCAAGTTCCCTGAGGCCACGGACAGTACTGTGCTTCTCCTAGGAACCACAGCACCCACACATGGCGAATGCTCCGCACAGATGGCTGAATGGCAAATGAAGGCTGCTGGGGAAGGCTGGAAGGGATCACCGAGCTGGCATTCGGTTGTGGAGCCAGGCTGCCTTGGCGAGTGGCTGCGTCTGCTGAGTGACCTTAGGTGCGTCCCTTGGCTTCTATGAGCCTTACTCTTCAAAAGAGGAATATAATAGCATACACTCAGAATCTTGTTCAAAAGTCTTAGAGAAGATGTTTCAGAATTCTGAATCCTTCTGCTTTGCAATAGATGATACAGGCATATATTACCTTGGTAAAATACCAAGGGATCAGAGCAACTCCCTATAGCTAACCAAATGGAACAATATTTCTGTGATGAGTGGCGCCAGCAAATGGCTCCATCCAGCAGTACAAACACAGGACCACAAACAATCTCACATTACTTTTGGTCGGGTTCTGCTGGCCAAACAAATTGTAACAAATTCAAGGCTGGTTAGGTTTTTGAGTTGGATGAAGATTTTGATTAGGATGTTACAAATTTTGTTGCTGGCTCGGTTTAAGTTACAAATAAATTCTCTGTTTTTTAGAAGATTTTTGAAATTTGAAAATCACACGCAGTAATGGACCTGTGGCTGTCTGAGAGTGTGATTATAAAGATTGCACGAGAGAGCTAATGAAAAGCTTTTTAACCCATTGTTCAACCTGCAGCAAGTCCTTGATAAATATATTGGAAGTTGTTGGTAATAAGATATTATCATGATGGCTACTCCTATCATTATGATCATTAAAAAGAAAATATTCTATCAGAGAACTGAGTACCCTCATCCTTGCTTTGACAATGTGAGTCCTATGCATTTCAACAAGCATCCACTGGACACTACCCGTGTGCTAGACTAGGATTGCTTATTTATTGAAATTTTCCACTAGATTTCAAGCCCTTTCAGGAAAGGAGCTGCGTCTTGTTCTCCACTGCATCCTTAGTACTTTGCACAGAACCTTCAGAGGGAGGAGCTCAATGGATACTTGATGAATAACTTCTCTCAAGGACTTGGAGTTCAAAGTCTAGGAGGAGGGAAGGGCAGTCTTAAAGAATCCCCCCAGAAGCTGAATAATAGCACAGAGAGAAAAAGGATTAACTTGGAGTCGAGGTTCTAGGTCAAATTTCTTGAGACAAATGAAAATAGAAACACAACACAACAATACGTTTAAGATATAGTGAAGGCAGCGTGCAGAGGAAAGTTTATCACGATAAACAAAGACATGAAAAAAGTAGATCTCAATAAACAGCCTAATGACGAACCTCAAGGAACTAGAAAAACAAGAACAAACAGCCCAGAATTAGAAGAAGGATAGAATAAAGATCAGAGCAGAAATAAATGACATGGAAGCTTTACTATGAAAGTTCACTGAAATGAAAAGTTGGCTTTTTGAAACTATAAACAAAATCAACAAACTTTTAGTTAGGCTAGGAAAAAAAAACTTAAATAAATACAATCAGAGATGAAAAAGCAACACCACAGATATACACGGAATAAGAGACTGTTGTGAACAGTTGTACACCAATGACTTGAATAACCTGGGAAAATGGATAAATTCCTAGACAGAGGCAATTTACCAAGACAGAGTAATGAAGAACTAAAGAATCAAGTGTGTCAATAGCAGGAGAGGGAGTTGAGTCAGTAATAAACCTCACCCAAGAAAAGCCTGGGGCTTGATAGCTTGCTGCTGATCTACCCAACATTTAAGGGACCGGGACCAACTGTTCTTAAATGATTTAGAAAACTGAACAGATAATAATTTCAAGATCATCCCACAAGGCCGTCGTTATCCTAATACTATAATCAGGACACAATAATAACAATGGAAATTTAAAGGCTAGTATCCCCAATGAGCATAAATGCGAAAGTCCCCAGAGGGATACTAGCAAATCAAATTGAGTGGCCGGCACAAGATCACTCACTTTGAAACAACAGCAACAACAGTAGAGAGGGATGAAGGGAGCGAGCCAGGCCTGGGAACAGGGTCCTTTGAGCTCCAGCCTTGCATAGGGCCTCGGGGGAAGCCAGTGATCTTTCCTTTCCGGCCCATTTTAGTGTAGCCTTTGAAAAAGGCGGAGTCAAAGACCATAGACTAGATACACCCTCCCCAAAGGGCGGGTTCTGTGCTGGCCCTGGACGGAGCTGATGCAGGCTGCTCATTTTCAGTTGGTCAGGTAGACAAGTGGGGCTGAGAGATGCACCCCTGACGGGGCACAGAGGGGGGACTTTTAGACCCGTGCCCATGCAGGAGGGCTGCCTGGCATAAGGACTGTAATTCTTGTTGAAGGGAGAAAGCCTCACTTAGTGCATAGAACTCAATCCATGAAGACAGTGAGCCCACAGAAATGTCCACGCCAGGCAGGGTGAGGACAGCGTCCACGAAGGGAGAAGGCTTGGCCATGGCTGTCAGCCGAGGTGGGGCAAGGTAGCGTCCTTGTAGGGAGGAGTGGTGACGGAGTTGCAGGGTGGTGTGTGCACAGGGGTGCAGATCTATAAAGATGAGTAGAAAGATCTCACGCTGTTGGCAAATCCAGCTACAAACACAGAAAGAGAGGGTTGAACCTGGGAAGATCCCCAGGGGTTGGCTTGTAACTGGAGGTGTTGAGAACTCCCACTTGGTGATGTCTAAATAGATAGGTGGCAAATACGAGAGTGCGTGAGTACTGCACCTGACTATGTGCAGACACATAGTCATTGCTACCCAAGGAACTGAGAGCTGGGACATTCCGAGTGTAGTCAGCATCCACAGTGACAGGATTTTAGCTTCTATATCGCATGTTCAATTTTATTTAAAAAAGGAATCTTTGAAGAAGGCAGGCAGGAGGTGGGAACATGTTGTTATCCAGAAAGTAAGTGTTCAAAAGGCTGATGGTAAAAAGCTAGAAGAGCAAAGATACTGTCTCTGGCTGTTTCTGAAACAATTTCAACATAAATAGAGTTATGAATTATATACCATAACATAAAGAAACCAAGAACTCACAGCGTTAAGAATTACTGAATACATGGGAAGTTTGATTAGGAACACAATGTTTATGTAAAGAAAACAATCATCTGCTGAGAGGAAAAGCAGAAAACCAGCAACCTCACCTTGGAGAACCTGGTGGGGCCACCTGTCTGGTGACCCGAGTGGACCTTGTCAATAACGGGACACAGTGAACTCTTGTGCACCTGGTAGGAGATCAGAGCACCGTTTTGTGGCATTTCTGCCAAAAATTCATGTCCTAACTCTAGCCAGACTAAAACGTCAGACAAATCCAGGATGACTGAGGCACGGTCTACAAAGTGACCGGCCTGTGTCATGAAAACCAGGAGAAGACTCTGCAACCATCTCATGCTGAAGGAGACTAACAGGACTTGAAAGTCTAAAGGTAATGCGTGATTCAAAACTGCATCCTTGGTGATAACATGACCGGGACAGAGGAATGAGACTTCCGTTGTCTGTGGTCTAGATATTAGAAATGTATGATATGAATGTCACCATCTGGATGGTGGTTCTCCTTGTTTGTTGGAAATACACACCTAGTATCTGGGGGTGACAGGCTTCATGTGGTCTACTTGCTTTCAGATGATCCAGCAAAAGAAAATGCTTTGTTTTACATCTGTAAGTTTTATACCCTGTAAATCTGAGATGATGATATTGAGTGTGTGTGTGCACGCACATGTGTGTACATGCCTCAGTCTTGGAAGCAGAAATCTAAGAAGTGGACCATCAGGGAAGGGAGAGCCCAGTCTCTGCCTGAAGCCTGCACAGGAGGCTGTGAGGGATGGGAGTGAATTCTGCATCACAGTGCCAGCCTCTGTTCTGCTTCTGGAGTTTGCCCCTCCCCTGTGGGTGGAGATAAGTGTCCCAGGCGGCTGCTTCTCCCTCCTTGCTGTGACTCAGCCTCTCAGCTTCCAAAGACTTTATGAAAATGGACTTTCATGTGGGGCCACGCCAGCCCGTTCCCCCGGAGCATGGGTCCTGCCCTCAGGCTGATGACACAATGTTAAGAAACACGAAACCATCCTCAAGTATGACTTCTGCAGTTTCCTATTTGCCTGACTACAAGGCCTAACGTAAGCAAGATGCTACTGCCTCCAGCCCAATTCCTTCTTGGCCCCCTGATTACCTTCCAAGCATTATCATGGACATCAGGGTCTGCCTTTCCCCAGCCAGAGAGCAACTGGAGCCACTGGAAACCATTTGTAGCCATTCAGGATGGATGTGGAGGTTACCCAGTAGGTAGCGGCCACATTTTTTCTTGACTTTTATGCCTAGCTAGGAAATAGAACTCCACCTTGCTGTGTCCTGTTCCACTCCTCCATGAGAAAAATATTTATCCGGCACCTTCCCCATGGCACGCAGTACTCTAAATTATTGGGCAACAGACATAACAGGTAATGGTGCCTTCTGCCAGGTTCATCTTTCTTCTTGCTCAACCTGGGAATTTCAACTTACACTTCAAGATTTCATTCAACCCCCTGGAAGGCTTCCTTCTCATTGTACTCAGGGCACATTGATCAACGCTGCCTGGGCTGCCACAATGCTTTATTCACATCCCTTTTATTCCACTTTATTATCTTACTCTCTACGTTAACAGTCTATTCTGGGGCCCAGTTTCAACTTCTGAGAAAAACAGAGGAGAAATACAGAGTTCCTATGCTGCTCCAGTCACCCTGCTTTTCCTTAGTATTGGCGTCTTTCATCAGAGGGATACATCTACTAGTGGAAGAAGAAAGGAAACACTCCGCCCTCTATCTATCCCTTCCTCCCTCCACAGCTATCTTTCTGGCAATCCATTGGGTGACAAAGATGCCTGAAGAGACAGAACAGTGAAGAGGAAGAAGGAACAGGAAAGCGTGCTGAGGACCTTGGTGCATAAAGATGACCCTTAGCTGGAGCATGGATTAGGACAGTGCGATGGAGCAGATTTTGGCTAGCAAACATCACTTCCTCTTTCCCGCTATCGGGAAGTGTAATCGTCCTTACTGGCCTTGGCCATGGGATTTCCTGTGGCCAATGGAGTGTGCGCAGTCACAATGCAAGCAGGAGCTTGGGCTGGTCTTGGGTGCTCTCCCAATCTGCCGTGAAGAGGGCATCCCCTCGGGACTCAGTGCGTTTTAGGTCAGCGTTCTAGAAAGAAAGACATAAGAGCTCACCGGAACTGTCACCCTGGACCAGAGGCACCTGGGCTGCCTTCAGGTCTGTGAGCAGGAGAGAAATGTGTATATTGTTCTTTTGGGGCATCCCCAGCAACAGTGAGTAGCCTAGAAAACTTCTGGGGAACAAGGAACAATGAAAGACATTTTTCAGATGGATGGGGGAGGTTAAGACAGAACGTACTTCAGTGCAAGGGCACGAGAGCGTATTGAATATTCATGACAGGCACGAGGCCATCCAATCAGCTGCCTACGGAAGTGGGAGGGTGGAAACAGCGGAAGAGGGAGGGTGGAAACAGCGGAAGTGGGGGGGTGGAAACAGCGGAAGTGGAAGGCTGGAAACAGCGGAAGTGGGAGGGTGGAAACAGCGGAAGTGGGAGGGTGGAAACAGCGGAAGTGGGAGGCTGGAAACTGGAAGTGGGAGGGTGGAAACAGCGGAAGTGGAAGGCTGGAAACAGCGGCTGGGGCTGGTAAGGTTCTCTGGTCATCCCTACCATTTTCTAAACGACTTACTTCTTCCTGAACTGGCTAGTGACTGGTGTGCCCATTGTAACTGCCTTGTTCTTCCTTTTCTAGCCTCTCTGCAGCAAGAGACTAGCTGTGTGATCCAGTTTTGGTCCCTGAAGGAAAAAGAGATATTCTCATAGATTTCTAGAAGAGCCTTTTCTTTCCTGATGAGTGAGGTCAGATGTGGTTAGAGCAGTCTTTACCCTGCCTTAGTCTGAACCAGATGCAGTGGCTGGAGCCATGACCACACTTTTGCATCCATGAGGGAAAGGCCAGGAACATTCCAGTGACATCAGCTCCATGCTCTTTGAGCTGCTGAGCTACTGCTTACAATTACAGCACTCGCCTTACACATCTGAAGACATGGCCTCTCTCCGAGTAAGCTGCCCTGAAGAGGGCTTGGTGTTGGTGTGAAATTTTGTGTTAACTGTCTGAACTAATACAATAGCTAACATTTATGAGCACTTACTACAAGCCCAGCACTATGTTAAGCATTTGATTTTTATTATGCCATGTAACCTTTATAAATCCTGTGAAAAATTATATTAGCACCACATTGACATTCTTTCCAGGGGCTGGATCTGCTAAAGGGTCCACTATTCCGATTCTACCAGACTTCCAGGGGGCATGTCCTGGCCCAGCTGTAGCCATCTCAAGCCAGTAAGCTGGCATTTTCCTCCACGTGGAGAGAACCTGGGCAAGAAATTGCCTTGAAAAACAGATTTGAGCTGAGGTCCTCTGTTCCCTCTCAATAATGAGGAAGAAAGTTGTGAGCTGGGGTTATGGGCCTGCGGATCTTGGGCTGCCGAGGTCCCTGGGGGCAGCTGTGAACTCTGCACAGAGGACAGCTGGGATGAGCCCCAAGCGTGCTGGGGCACTCTGCTTAAGGTCCGGAGTGAGCCCAGCTCCTTCTGGTCTCTGTCAGAGCTGGCTGAATGGAGCTCGCTCCTGATGGTGCTGCTGAAATCCCCCCACCCCAGTTTAAGATGTGAGCATCCCTGGGATAGTCAGTGTTTGCTCCTTGGTATGGATTAGTTTGTTTCAGTTATCTTTGTCATGCCCAGGAGAAAAGCTCTCCAAGAACAAAAGTTTGGTTAGGTCGATGTTGTGTCAATGTTGCAGAATAAATCAGTGTGTGAGATTGCACGTCATTAGGGCATCGTGTGCGGTACATGGTGGTGGTCTCTGTTCTAGGCCGTGTCTGTTTGTTTTGTACCATTCTGTTCCTAACACAGTGCTTGGTAAACAGTGCCTATCAGTAGACGTTTGTGAGTGAGGCATGAATGAATGAATGAATGAATGAACACTGCACTCTTAGGACTGTTAGAGACCTGCTTCTAGAGCCTCACCTACTTAATACAACATTCTTACACGGACTTTGTGTAAGACAGTTGAGGGTAGGGGGAGACATGGGGGAGGAGTGAAAGCTACCTTTGTGGATTTCACAAATGTCTGGGACATTATGCCTGAAGCTGAAACATCAAGTCGTATTGACTTTTTTTCTATAGACAGCTTATAGTTTTCATAGAAAAGAAAAAATAAACGGCAAAACCTTTTGTCGCGTTTGTGTCCTTCTTTACTGTTACTTTTTGTGAAGGGCCAGTCTCTGTCCCTGATATTCTTTTTACTTTGTGTTGGCCGCCAACATTTAGACCAATTGAGTATTGATCTGATGATACCAGTGTGCGGGTTTTAGCCAGCAGAAGTCCTTGGTCCACAAAAGGAGGCCAAGTGAGGTTAGGTCCTCCTGTTCTGTATCATTTCTGGAGCCCGAGGGGAGTCTGATACATAGCAGATGCTCAGAAATACTTAGAGAACAAATAAAATATGTACTGTCTGCCTTGCTGACAGATGGCGCGTAAGGAGCACCTTATTAACATTACTCGCTAATCCACTCACACGCCTGTGGTTAAGAGTGAGTCTGATTTTAAACACAAAAAAATAAGATGAATGAATCACAGTGGTAACTGAGTGAGTCAGGATCCCAAAGCAGCGTGGCCTGACTGGGAGGTGGCTTTTGGTCCAAATAAAGTGAAACCTCTGGGCTTCTCCTGCCACCAGCCCAGCCCTTTCTTCCTCTAGCCAGTTTTGGGCTTTCTTGCTTTCTTTCTTTCTTTCTTTCTTTCTTTCTTTCTTGCTTGCTTGCTTGCTTGCTTGCTTTCTTGCTTTCTTGCTTTCTTGCTTTCTTGCTTTCTTTCTTTCTTTCTTGCTTGCTTGCTTGCTTGCTTGCTTTCTTTCTTTCTTTCTTTCTTTCTTTCTTGCTTTCTTCCTTCCTTCCTTCCTTTCTTCCTTTCTGTCTGTCTTTTGGTACTGGGAATTGAACTCAGGACCTCATGCTCACCAGACAGGTGCTGTGCCATTGAGCTATCCCCCTGTCCCCCTCTAGCCATTTTTGGTTCCAGATCTCTGGCCCACTTGCTTCAAAAGCTTTTAAGAACAAGGAAGGATGTAAGCAGCACATGGATGATGGAGGAAGAGGTAAATGATGGACGAGAGAGTCAGTGGACGGATGGCTAGTTAGTTACTTGCACACAAAGGCTCCCTCCCTGCCTGTACCTACAGCACCAGCCTTTTCATTTCTGGCCACTTATCCTAGAAACACAGATCAGCCCTACTCTTCCCGTCAGTCCGCCCCGCCCTGAATAACAAATGCCCTGAGGTCTTGAAAGTGGAGCCTGCATTTCTGCCTAGCTTTTGCCTAGACCTCATTAGTTCAGGAAGCTGATTCCTCCCCAGTGGAGAGATATTGAACGCAGGCAAAAACTCCTTAATTGCAGGTTTCCTTTCGCTGTCTGCTCCCTTAATAAGCTTGGAAACTATTTTATGTAAATTGTATTCGTTGAATGGAGCCTTGCCTTTGCCGGCTCCATCAGCGGGGCAGAGATGAGGCAGAGCAGGATGGAGGGAAACCGCTGCCTGGGGAAAGTGTTCCTTGTCTGGGCGATGGGCTTGCTAGGTGCCTTGGCTTTTCCACTCGGGATGAAATTCCTCAATCCCTCGCTGGGTGCCGGGTGGGAGTGTGAGCTGGCAGATGACCGGCAGCAGAGTAACGGTGAGGCCGCAATCCCGGCATCAGGAGTGACGCTGAAGGCGGGAAGTACAGGCCGAGTGGAGAGGAGGCCGGCCTGGGTCGGGTGGCTCGAATGACGATGTGCGGGCGAGAGGAGGAGGGGTTGAGCCAGCCACCAAGATGGGGCTGGAGGTGCGGCCCCATGGCAAGACCTAGGGCAGAAGTCCAGAAGGACAGATGTCCGTCCCCAAGCTTGGTCTCCAGGTCACTTCTGGCCTCTCATGCAGGATACCTGGAACTACTCTTATGCTTCCACCTGGCTACCTCTGCCCCTGGCCTGAAGATTGCCTTTCAGACCTGGGCAGTGACTTAATGTGTGACCTTCAGCCAGTGTGTCAATCCTTTTGTGCCTTGATTGGTTCTATCTGTAAAATGGGGATGACCAGAATGCCTACCACCGGGATTTCATGATTTACCCTTCATCAAGCATTGCTAGCAGTGCCTGGCACCTTAGAACGTGCTTAGGAAATATCTGCTCTTGTCATCACGACCCTCCTCATTATCATCCACCTCTGTTAATGACAACCAGTCGGCCACTCCAGAAACTTCAGTTCACCCTCTGGTGGGGAATGGAGCTCCACCCCCCACCCCTTGAACCCGTGCCCCCTAAGGCTATGACAAAGGCAGAGGCAGGAAGGAGGAGGCAGCGACTGTGCGATGGAGGAGCAGGAGGGACCAAAGAGGAAGCAGGAGGGAAAGGTTGGCCTGTGGGTGGTTGGCCCAGTCCCCCCAGGAAACAAGGCATAGAGGGCAGTGCAGGTCTCCCTTCGGCCCTTACATGTGAAGCAGAAGAAAAGACAGATGACAGTCTCAGAAAGGGTAGGACCTGGGGGGCCTCCCTGAGGAAGCCAATCAAGAAAGCAGGGAGGAAGAGGAAGAGAAATTCGGGGAGGAGCAGACGCAGGGCTTCAGGGAGGAAGGCAAAGATTTCGTGCCACAGGGCCGGGGTGATAGGTGGGTTCCCGAGCTGGCATCTGGCCCTTGCCCTCCCTTGAAGACCCAGTGTGGGAAGGAACAGGAAGTCAAGGAGTGCTGACTCCTTTCTCTAAACTGGCTGTGAAACCCCCTATCGCCCGGTCCTTCCATGGCAGGAGCTGCAACAGCAGGTCCCGTGGGACCTGAGCTCCTACATAATCACTAGCAGTGTCCTGTGATTCCCCTCCACCACCAGCCCTGTGACCAACATGTGAAAGTCCCACCATTACAACTAGGGACTCTGTAAATTAAATGATTGGGACATATTGGACAAAACGACTTGGGCCATATTTGCTGTCTCTTAGTATAAGGCTCTTTGTTAAAAGCCTCCGCTTAGTGATAGTCATTCAACCCTGAATTGATTTTGAAATAAACACCTAACCCACCATGAACTACCTGGGTTAGGGGGACCCAGAACTATTCTCTGTCCTGCTTGCAGTGACAGCTTCTTACTCAAATTTGAATTCAGAACTGCTGCAATTCGCTGGCCTTATTGGCGGAAAGTTAGAAGAACTAGTTGTTATCTTAAAGACTTCCTAATTAACAGCCAGCAATATGGCCAGGGAGAAACCCAGCAGGGCGGTCAGTGCCTGGTTATTGGTAACTTCTGGAATCCTGCTGCGGTGTACTGCTTTATGCCAGCAAAGCAAAGAAAGGTGAAGACGAGTAATAATGGCAGACCTAAAATATATCAACAAGAATAAATGTGTTGTTAGGAAATTCCAAGCTTTATTAAATGCACTTTTGGTGAAAGAAGCCCTACAGAGAATTTCTTAATGAGTTTCAAAGGCAGGAGATGTCTGGTCGCTGGAGTGGCCTACAAAAGCAATTGCGGTATCTTTGGAATGTGGAGCTGCAGAGTGCTGAGGGAAGCAGCCAGCCAGGCCTCCTCAGTGGTGCTGGCTCAGCTGAGTGTGGGATGTGGCCCTTAGTGTCACAACTCCTCGGCTTGGTGGAGCCCGAGACATGCAGCCAAGGCTTTCACACTCAAACATCTGTGGCCAGAAAAGACACCGCACGGATTCTAAACACCTTGGTCACTGGTACTTAAGTCCAACAACACCCACATTCAGGAAATTCTTCTTTGTGTTTAGCCTAAATCCTCATGCTTCAATGTAAATGCATTGCCTCCCCTTCTGTTCAAAGCAGAAATAGGGAACAGCTGTTCTCCATCACTGACTCAGACACCCGAGGACTTTCCTTTCATCCATCCCCTTTCTCTTCTCCAGAATAAATACCCCAAATGCTAGAAACCTTCTCAGAGATGTAGCAGAGCCAAGGCAGCCAATTACTTCTGGAGTGCTTCCTTTAACTCCAAACACTGGCCCAAGGTACGGGCTCAGGCTTCAGACCTGAACAACACTGGTTCTTTGGGTAATAGGATGCCCTGAAAGTAAACCAAGCCTCCTTCCAATTGCAGTATTGAAGAAGATTTCCACCACCTCCTGCTACCCCAGCCAGCGCCATCATCCTCAATGTCCTTATGCCATGTCTGTTTCGTTTTCGGTACTGGGGACTGAATCTGGGGCCTTGGCACTGAGCTGCATCTTCAGCTTGCCTATTCATTCATTCATTCATTCATTTCTTTTAAGTTTTGAGACAGGGTCTTGTTGAATTGCTACATTTCCAGGCTAGGTTCAAATTTGGGATTTTTCTGCTTTGGCCTCCCAGGGCTCTGGGATTATAGGCATGTGCTACATGCCCAACTAGTATCTCTCATTACTACCAGATGCTAGGTTACATAGTGTGATGGTTAATCTTGATTGTCACCTTAATTAGCTTGAGAGACACCTGGATTAGTAAAGCACACTTCTGGGTATATCTGGGTGGGTGGGCCATGGGGCGTGACCCTGGGGCCTGTGTCATCCTCGGTGCCTTCCTTTCTGGCTCTTTCCATGTCCCTCACTTCTTGGCTGTCATGATGTGACAGCTGTTCTCTACCACACCTCTCCACACGGTGTTTCTGCTTCAGAGCCAGAGGACCATGTTCTGAAACCTTCAAAACTGTGAACTAAAACTATTCCTTCTTTAAGTTGTGTATATTGAACATTTTGTCCCAGCAATGAAAAACTGACCAATACATGTACTCTATATAGGTGATCTCATTTGACATTGACATCACTCTGTTGGATATTTAGATTTTTATTTTTAATTCATGGTTAAAGATAAACTCTTTAAACATCTTAGAGGAACCCAGAGCACCCCAATGTATAGCTCCAGGCTCTTGACACAACTCCAGGCTGACATGGCGCCTGCCTCATGGAATCCCACCAGGAAGGGGATGACTGATGTGGCCAGAAACAGACGACAGGAATAGCTTCTCTACAGCTCTGTTTCTGAGCTGAGGCTCCCTTCTCATTCTTGCTGACCTTACATGACCTGTACATGAAGCCTTTTGATTTCATTCTTCGAAGCTGACATTAAAAACAAAAACAAAACAAACAAGAAACCCATAACCAACTCCATGCTATAGTTTAATGCCTCCATCAAAATGACATTGAAATTCAGTCTCCATTGTGAGGTATTGAGGGGAGGGACCACACAAGATTTTCATAAGTTTACTAGGTCATGAGAGCTCTGCCTTCATGAAGGAAATGAATTAATTGGTTAATGGGTCACCTTAGAAATGGATCCACTGTAAAAGACAGTTTGGCTCTGCCCCTTGTACCTGTCCCTCCCCAGGGTGGCACTCTGTACCACCACCGGGTCTTGTTATATCCCCACCAGCAAAAAGCCCTTACCAGATGTGGTCCCTTGTTCGTGGACCTCCCTGTGTCCAGAACTGTGAGCTGAATAAACCTTTATTATTTATAAATTACTCAGCCTCAGGTATTCTGCTGTACTAACAGAAAAGGAACTAAGCCAGTCCACCATCGCACTTACGTTCAGTGACAATTATCTTTGTACATACTTGTCTGTCCATTAGGCTGTGACCTGTTTCACAGCAGGAGCTTCAGCTGTTTCATATTTGCTTCACCTGACATTGTGCCACCTATTGAATAGACACTGCAAATGTTTAGAATATGACCCACTGAATGGATGGATGAATGCATGGATGAAACGCACACACATACATCCACACTTACTAATTATTCCAGTTCTGAGACACAGAAATTCTTACAGATATGTATGATCTCTGTGTAAATGACAGGAACACACCCCTATTTTTCCATTACAGAAATGGGTTGGAGCACTGAACTGAAGGTTAAATCTAATCTCATTTTCTCTACTAACTCAATGTGTGATCTTGGACAAGTCACTTTTTTTCTTATCGGAAAGATGGAGAGAGTTGGCCTTGATGGGTGATATTTAAGGCCTTTCTAGTCCTAAATTTTCATAATTCTATGGCTATCTATAGAGTTATCTAAATAATCACAAAAAACACTGCTCCACGCTGGAGAAACATAGTCATAATAAACTAAGCAAAACCAAATGCCCTTCAATATCCTGTTGCAAACTATAAAATGTCCCCTAAAATCACATTTTCCTCTTGAAACAGGATGTAGGAAAAATATTTTCCTATTAAATCCTTTTAAAGTGCAAGTAAAAGCATTTATTCTGTGATTTGCCATCCAACTCAATAAACAGGAGAGGACACAGCATCTACTTACAGGAGTCACTCAAAAAGCAAAGGTGGTGGAAATTCAAGTTGGAAACCAGGGTGCCACATCAAGAAAACAATGCGCAAGTTTTCTAGTGGGAGTTTCCAAGGGTGTATCAAGCAGTTTATTTCTGCCATTATGTTGGGGAAGCCAGTAAATGAATTTTATGAGGTGATTTATGAAACATTATGGACATAGTAAGCACTGGGTTAAAGTGAGACGGAACTTCCAAACCTGTGGGAGTGAGGGGAGAGGGGGCTTGACTTTTGGTGACAGTGATTGATCGTTGGTGCGGTAAGGACAGCAAGGTGCATAAGTACTGTAAGGGGTAGGGAGAGCTAGAAGACTTTGGAGGAACCGTGTCTTGTGCTGTTTTCCTTATTCCTGTAGCACCTGAGGTAAGACAAGGAGCAGATCCACAGATACTGTTTGGGACATGAAAAAGGTCAGATGGATCTCTGTCCATTCAAGAGGACATACAGATGTGTCTTCCCAGCTCAAGACCATCCTGCTTTTTGTTAGAGCTACCTTCCTGGGACAGCAGAACAGTGGCCCTCTAGCAGTGTCCCATTTCTAGTCCCTGAGTGTGTGAATCTGTATGTCACAGGGCAAGGAGGAGGTGACTTTCAGATGGAATTAAAGTTGGTCAGTGAATGTCTCAGTCACCTTTCTGTTACTATCTGTATTTATCTGGTTATCTGGATACTTATAAAGAGAAAAGGTTTGGGCTGGGGATTTAGCTCAGTGGCATAAGCACCTGCCTGGCAAGTGCAAGGTCATGAGTTTGATCCCTGGTTCCGTGGGGGAAAAAAAAAAAGAGAAAATGTTTATTTTTGCTCTTGGATTTAGATGTCTCAGTTCATGATAGATGGGCTTACTGCTTTGGGAGTACAGCGAGGCAGAAAAGGTAGAGCAAAACTTTGCACCTCATGGCCAGAGAGCAAAGACAGTAAGAGAAAGGAGAGACTGGAGTTCTGTTGTCCCTTTCAAGGATACACGTCAATGACCTGAAGATCTTCCACTAGGCTCTTCCTTTTGAAGAGCCCACCAAATCCTAGGAGTGTCACACTGGGAACCTAGCCTCTACTCCACAGGTCTTTTGGGAACATTGCCCTTCAAGCAGAGGGAGCTTATTTGGGGCCCTCTGGATGGGCCCCATGTAAAGATGAGGGTTCTGAAATGTGGAAGAGAGAGGTAGAGAGGTCAGTGTTAGAGTGACGTGAGGAAAAACTCAGCCCACCATTCTTGGGTCTGAAGGTCAACGTGGAGTCAGGGGCCAAGTGATGTAGATGGTGTGCAGAACCTGGAGAAGACAAAGAGGCAGAATCTTTCCCAGAGCCTCTAGAATCATAGACTTGATCATAGCCCAGTGAGGCCCATCTCAGTCTTCTGACCTTGAGAACTCGGGATATCATATTTGTGTTATGCTAAGCCAATAGATTTGTAGCAGTAACAGTAATATAATATCCCCCCAACATCTCTAAAACGTAGAGTGCCCAGACACCCTGCTTGAACCATTTGGCTTTAGAGGGTCAGCAGTGTTGACTAGAGCAGAGGAGGGTGCCATACTGACACTGGGCCCGTTGTGCTCTGCAGTCTCAGATTTGAATTTGGGATTGAAGCATAAGCTAACCCTACTTGTAACCAGGAGTATAACATAAAAACTCAGGAGTGAGGAAGGTCTGGGTTCAGCCATAGGAAGAGAGAAGCAGAGAAATTGGCTTGTGGACATAATTACATGGAGAAAAAGAGGGGCACAGACACACATTTTGGGGAGCTCTGCTCTCCAGCCCTCCTCTGAGGTAAAGTACAAGCCTACAGAACATATTCCTCACCCAGATCACAATGTGGGGAACCACTCAGACTGCTTCAATGCTCAGGGCCATCTAAGGACATCTGAGGATGTGGCCTCACGTCAAGCAGAGGCACACAGTGGGATACGTTATGAAACAATCACTTAGCAGAGGTAAACACACATGTGCTGGTTACAGCACTATGTAAGAATGTAAATGTGAGGTGACTACCTGTATAAGGATTATAAAGATGCAGGTGGCTCTCTTGTGTTTCTTCTCTGCTCTGCTGTGTGCTGCCTGCTCTTGTCACTGATGTCTTGCACACATTCATTCCCTAACCTTGGGACCTCACCTGGGAAAATGTGCCTTGGGCCCCCTGAGCAGGCCAGGGCACTGCCTCTGAACAATGCAGGTTAGAGGTGAACAAAAGAACAAATGTCTTGGCTGGGTATGGTGGTGAACGTCTGTGATTCTACCTGTGTAGGAGGATGAGGCTGGAGGACTGCAGGTTCAAGGCCAGCCTGGGCACTTAGTTTCATCACTAAATTTTAAGAAAAGTTTTTTACAAAAGGGTTAGTGATGTAGCTCAGTGGGAGAGTGCCCTTGAGTACAATCCTCACTATTGAAAAGAAGCTCTCAGCTCACAATTCTTGTTAGAGTGTGTGGTGGATTAATTTTGGTCAACCTGAGTAGGAATGCCCAGCTGAAGAGTCAGTGTGGTTCTGGGAGTAGAAAACCTACCTGTGAACTATTGTCAGAATGGAAATAAGAGGAGAGGTGGGGAGGGTTTCATGCTGATTTTCCTTAGAAGAGCTGTACTCCAGAATCCTGGAGTCCTCCACTGCCATCCACTTATGGGGGCTACTAGAGATTCCACAGTGGCTCACTTCCCACCTACCCCTGACCCTTGGGAAATACAGGCTGCTGAGTGCTGGCTGCTGCTCTCTTTGGAGGAGCTCTCATCTTTGCTGTCACCTAGCATCATCTCCTGGTTCTTGGTGGAGACTTTTTAGCCTTTGGCACCAGCCCCTTGGTTTTCTGGTGCAGACCTTCAGCGTTCCATCACAAACCCCTTGGCCTTCTGACGTGGACCCATATAGGCTATTGCCTTGGGACCCAAGCCTTCGGCTGGATTCTTAACTCCACGGTGCAGACAGATATCTTGTGCGCTTCTGCATGTGACTTTTGGGGTGAAATGATTAAAATATTATACACATTATACGTCCTATATTAAATCTATTTCCTTGCCAACCACTGACTCTGTAAAGCCTGACTACAACAGAGTGGTTTCAAACAACAGGAAAATGCAGACAGGTTGGTGTCCAACAACCAGATTTCTTCCTCAGGAGGACAGAAAGGGTGTTTTGGGGTAATTCCTGCCTACTGAAATCAGGAGCAGTTAAAGGTATTCCTGCATTTTTCAGATGAGGCTTCGAGAAGTGAAGCAATTTACCCAGTCATAAGACAGTGCATAGGAAACTTACAATTCAAACCCAAGTGCTCTCACTTCCAAATGCCAAGTCCTTGTGTTTTTTCCCTCTTTATCAGTTATCTTCCAGTACTTGCATCTAGATTTCTCTTTTAACTAAAAAGTACTCAAAGATCTGATCAATTTCACTTAGGTTTCTTAAATAAACTTGAGGTCACCCTTGTCCAAAGAGAAAAGTGGATGTGTGATCAACCCAAAATTGGCTTGGTCTCTTGGTGTGCAGAGGCTACAGGCCACATCCAGGATGGGACATGACAAAGCAATAACTTCTGCACTCTGGTGAAGCAGTCCTTTAGTGTCCACATCTGTGCGACCTTCTCCTTGAACATTTGGAAAGTGTTATGGTTCATACCTAGTTGCTCCCCAAGGGTCTCATGCACTCAGGTGGGCCCTTTGGATGGTGACTGGATTATAGGGGCTTACAGCTGGTTTGCTGTTAGGAGGTGCAGTCTGATTGGAAGAGGCAGTCACTGGGGGCATGGCCTGCATTTATTTCCCTTCCTGGCTCCTCCCTTCTCTCGCTGCTTCCTGGATGCCCTAAGGTGAGCAGCTCTCCTCTGCCCAGCCCTTCCATGGTGCCCTTGTACCTTGGAGCTAGTTCACTGTGGACTGAAACCTCTACACACTGTGACGCAAAATGAACCTCCCTTTTAAGTTGTGGGTGCTTGATGTTGCAAAGTGGATTTGACTAAGTGGCAGGGGTCTCCTTTCTAGCTGTGCACTTCTTTGAACTTTTCAGAGTGGAATGCCTTTCCAGACTGACAAAGACATGCCAGATGCTACAAGCTGCTGCCAGAACCTGCAAACTTGCTTACCATTTCCCGGTCTTTAGGAGAACACCTGGAAATGAACTGAATACCTCCATCCTCTCTGAGTTACTGTTAAGAGGAAAGCATGTATCATATGTCTGTGGCCACTGGACACCCTTTTCACTGCAAACCTGATGTAGAGTTCTTCTTGACATCTTTTCTGGCTGGATTCAGTGCAACTAGTCTGCCTCCTTTGGAGAATGATGTGATTCTTCCAGGATACAGGGTGGTGAGGGGAGCAAAAAAGAGATAGGGCAATAAAAGAACACAAGGCTTGAAATTCATCAATATCAAAGATACAGGCCCAGGGCAGTTGAAGGTGGCTTATCTGGAGGGAATCAAAGCCCAAACAGGAACAGAGGACCAGGAGACAATTAACTTGCAGGAGACAGGCTGAGAAAATGGGGACTAGAAAAAAAGAAAAAGAAAATGGGGACGAGGTAACAGAGGAAAAATGGGAAGGGAATTGTGGTATGTATTAGTTTCCCAGGATTACAAGAACAGATGACAACAAACTTTGTGACTTTAAAAACAGAAATTTATTTCTCACAGTCCTGGATGGCAGAAGTCTTACGAGATCAAAGTGTGGGTAGGGACATACTTCTTTCAGAAGCTCCAGTGGGAGACTTCTCTTTTGCCTCTTCCAGCTTCTGGTGGCTGTCAGCATTTCTGCACAGCTGACAGTATCTCTCTGTGAAGCTCTCTTATCTGTGTATCTCTTAAAAGGACACTGTTACTGGATTTGGGGCCCGCATAGATGATCCAAGGTCATCTGCTCATCTCAAGACCCTTAATTAAATCTGCAAAGACCTGTTGTCCCAGTACGTTAACATCCACTGGTTCTAGGAGTCTGGATGTGGACTTGGAGCTCGAGGTGCCAAAGTTTGGTTTATTATTATTTCAGAGGTAGGAGAAAGCCAAAGTAGGATTCAACAAACCTTCGGGTGAGGGGGAAAGACCTTTCCTTGTGACTTTTCTAGGGATTTGATGTACTTGTGGTCACTTGTGGCTTTACAGTCTGATATTTTGAGTTCACTTGGGTCTCAACTGCACAATCTTCTGTTCTTACAGATTTGTACAGAAAATTTTGACCTTGCTTTTCTACCCCCAAACCCCAATGCACCAAACACCATTCACAGGGGTCTTGGTATAGCTCAGCCTCTTTCCCACTCAAAATCTCTTTCAACTATCCACTTTCTACTTTTCTGGGCCCTCTTTAGGTTCTGGCTTCTCCTTTCATCTAATGTAATTCTGTCACTTTTTTATGCTCACCAATTTAACTCTCCTCTCACTGCCTCTGGCTTACTTTGATAGCCCAAACTCATTAACAAACCCATAAAACAAAAAATCCTTAGTAGGGGTTTTATAATTTGCTTCTCTTTCTCTTATCCTTCACAGGTGGAAGAAAGCTGTATGGAAATGTATGTTCCTCATGCAGAGAAGATGAAGTGATTACAATCTGGATTTTCAATAATGTTCCTCTTCCTCCCTTCTGATTATATATATATATCTAAAATTCATGAACTGAGGCAACACTGTATTTCTCATAAATTTATTTCTTTTAACACAGTAGTTCTCAAATTCTGATCTCAGAATTCCTCTATACTTGAAAAAAATTACTCAAGGCCCTAAACAATTTTTGTTTATATGGATTTTACCTATCAATACTTACCATATTGAAATAAAACAAAAAGCTCCAAAGTATCTATTATTTAAAAATAAACACGGATAAGTATTTATTATTTTAAAATAAACACGGATAAATCTAGTATGTGCATAATAGCATAAATGACATCTTTTTATAAAAAATGCATTTTCCCAAACATCACCAAAACTGGTAAGAATGACATTTATATTGTTTTGTCTCTTGTAAGTCAAGCTTAATAGAAGACAGCTGCTCCACATTTAGTCTTGCAAAATCAGTCTCTGGAAAACTCAACCACACAACACAAAAGAAACTGAGAGTGAAAAGGCAAATAGCATCTTAGTGGTATTACAAAAG
Organism: Hydrochoerus hydrochaeris; assembly: GCA_004027455.1. NCBI lineage: Eukaryota > Metazoa > Chordata > Mammalia > Rodentia > Hydrochaeridae > Hydrochoerus > Hydrochoerus hydrochaeris. The sequence continues at coordinate 77,837 of PVLA01005258.1, read as the reverse complement.
TAACTTTTTATGTTGCTGACCATTGTTCTGCTACCATTATAGTTATGTCTCTTTAAGAAAAAAAAAAGTGTGTGTGTGTTGGGGGGAGACTTGGCCTCAATATGATCTCCACTCAAAACTGAACCACGATCCAAAAAAATGCAGAAAAGCCTCATTGCTGACTTGTAGTCAATTTAAATAATTATGGCTCAAGCTGGTACATTTGAAAACACATATAAATGGCGAACAATAGAGCAACGTGGTTTCCACATTGGTCAGTATCTGATAAATCCCTCCTCCCGCCCTCGCCTCGCTCTGCTCCGAGGCACCTTTCCCAGGCTCTTCTCCCCGCAAGCACCTAACAAGGCCGATAACAAAGCACATTATGACGGAAACTGACACTCACTGACCGCGTGCTGGCCGCCAGGCCGTGTCAGGACACTTCACGCGCCTTCTGATCGCGCCCTCGGTGGACTCCGAGGCCAGTGCCGGCTGCCCTTTGCAGGAGTGGCAGGGGTCGGAGACGAAGGCCTCTGCCTCTGGCTCTGCTCCTCAGCGTTTGGGGAATCCAGATGGGCCGCGTCCACTGCCCCTGTCCTCCTCCTGCGCAAGGAGAGTCCTCGAAGTCCAAGGGTAGTGGCCACCTCATTCCTGCCACCAAACGCCCCGGCCCAGTCAGAGAGCGGGGGCAAGGGAGCAAGACTGTAGTCGTTCTGTCCTCTGGTCCACAGGCACACAGGTGCTCGCGCATTGTTTGCTGCGGGCGGAGGTTTGCGAGGAGAAAAAAGGGGCGCCCCGCGAGCTGGCTGAGGGCGGAACTTTTTTCCTCTTACTGCGGTATCTTGGCGGAGACCGGAACCTTTCTTCTGCCTCCGCCGTTGCCGGGCGGAGGTGTGCTCAGGCAGAACAGTCCCCCCGGTCGCCGGCTGCTGACGTGGGCCGGCAAGTGTGGGGCTGTGGGGAGTAGTCGCTATGGCGGTGGATATCACTCTGCTGTTTCGGGCTAGCGTCAAGACTGTGAAGACACGGAACAAGGCGCTGGGCCTGACGGTGGGCGGCGGGGTGGATGGCAATCGCGACGAGCTGTTCCGCCGGAGCCCCCGGCCCAAGGGCGACTTCTCCAGCCGGGCCCGAGAAGTGGTGAGCTGGTTGCTATGGGAACGGGGTGCTAGCGAGCGGAGCGGGTCCGCGACCCCCATCCAGGGCCCCACGCGAGACCCTGGCCGCCAGCAGGGCGTGGAGGAAGTCGTCCCAAGGGGAGGGAGCCCCGGACTCGGCCTCAGAGCCAGCAGCTGGCTGGGAAAGGGAGAGGTTTATTCTGAGGAAGGGGCGCGTTGGGAAAGCGGGACGCAGATTTCTCCTGAGGCGAAGGAGGCGCTCGGAACTCCGCCGCCAAGTTCACGGGTTACTTTGTAGGCAGTGACTTCGCCGTCGTCGCTGCGGACTGACCTCGGGGTAACCGGGCCCCTTGCTTACTGTCGTGTCGCCGACTGCGCCACCTCTGCCCGGCCGGTTTACTTCTGTGCTCCCTTCCCTTCAACCTTGAGCTCAGAATCCAGATTCCCCCGAATGCTTCCTTCCTTTTGCCTCCCCAGGCAAAATAGGGCACTGAGTACTTGTGCAACGGACTGAAGATAATTTTTCACATTGCATGCATTACCGTCCCCTTCACTGCTTTCAGTCCGTGAAGACAGCAGGCTTTGTCATGTCTCTTCCTTAAGGCCAGGGCAGTGTTGGCTTCATCTCAGAGCACATGACTCACAGCATTGCTTGGTAAACCGTTGTTCCATGAATGAACGAACAAATACGGTTGTCTGTTTTCCACCCTAAACATGTGAAGCCATGAGGGACAGAGATGTTTGCCTGCCATATTTTTGTCTTAGGCACTAAAAGTAGGTGTCGTTTCTGTGGGGCGTAAAGTTTACTCAGGTCAGTCACCTCTTCTTAAGAAATGGAGATACAAAATCAAATACAGAAAAAAAAAAGGTTCAGAACTTTGAAAGACTCAAGTGAGGGTCTCCTGAGGTTTAAGCTTCATTCATTAGTTTCACAGTAAATCTACCTCTGCTGGACACACAGTACAATTGCCAGCACTTTTTAGACACTCATATTTTTGAATGAGTATATGTACGGATGAATTATTAAATGGCTATTTGCAGAGGATATTCAAGCACCTGAAAGGGAATCAGACAGAAACAGTCCACTGATAAACATCTATGTAACTACCCACCTTTTAATTGTTACTGCCTTATCATAACACAATGTAAAATTATTGGTAGAAGAGAAAGAAATAAATCAGAGTAATTCAACCAGCCTTGCAGGTGATGTGTAGAGTCCAAAGAAGAATGTAGTCATTTCTAGCTGAGGGTCTGGAAAAGCTGTAGGAGTCAAGATGCCTGCAATAAATCCTAGACAAGGACTTGGTGGTTCTAGTATGGATAAAATGGAGAAGGCTCTCTCAAGCTAAGAGATTAGGATGCACAAAAGTGGATAGCAGTCTGAATTAAGTTGGTTTAGCAAACTTCTGGCTGGCTGGAGTGGGGACACTCAGCAAAGCTGGAGTGGAATGTGAGGTCTAGGGAGCTCTTGAAGGGCCTTGTGTAGCTCGCCATGAATTTTGAACTCTCCCTAGTAGGTAGATGTTGCGTGGTTTGTGGAAGGACTAGAAAAGCTCAAGAGACTCCATTGTTGTGTCAACCCTGCAACTGTAATTATGCTGGTTTTAAAGCAAGTGCTGTGACCTCAGTTTATTTACTTGTAAAATGATCCCTTTTTTATCAAACAGAAGAGTTTCACAAAACTGCATCACATATTTATATATCTGTATGTATATGTGTGTATATATATATGTATATAATAAAAAAGAGGTCTCAGGTAGAAATATGAGAGAAGAATATTATGAATTTCCCTTCTCTGTAACCTCAGTTAGGTCCAAGCTGAGCTTCCTTTTATAAAAACCTTGGTATGAAGATCACAGTTTTGGTTTTTGGAGGGCCATTTCGGAAATCATTGATTTATTAACACTCTGCCATAACTTTGGGGTCGAGCTCAAGGATAGGGGATTTGGGGATGGTAGCAATGAGAAGCAAGATTGGTTGGCAAGCCTTGTGACCAGTCTGGCATCTTTCTGGTGGTGAGAATATGGTTTTGGCTGTTGTGAAGTAGCAGGCCTCACGATCGTAACAGGGCTCTGGGCTGCCGAGTTCCCTGTCCTTGGAGGTCATTACACAAGGGTGACTATTTGTCTGAAGTGTTTAAGAAAAACTGTGTATCTGTCAGGTCAGACTGCTTATCACCAAGAGTCCCAGTTCTGCTATTTAATGATTCAGGAGGCTGTCAACACTTTGCCGTATGACTAAATAGGGACATGGATGTTGTGTGGGGCTACAGCCCATCTTGACAAGGGAAGGGATTTTGACTCAACCCTGCAGCTTCTTTGTATATTATCTCTTCTTGCAGCTGCTCCCACTTCCCTTCTTTCCTTGTGGGAATTAGAACAGAGAGGCAGTGATGGCCTTCCTGTACTTTTGCCACAAAGTCTGACTGACATTTCGTTTGGCCTGGATTCCTTATATGCTGGCAATACTAGAAGCACATATTCTCATTTGAGTTTAGCCCATGTCTTAGTTACTTTTCTTGTTGCTGAGACAAAATACCCAATGCCCAAAGTTGGAGGAACAGTTTATTTAGCTCACAGTTTGTAGAGGTTTCAGTGCATACTTGTCTGGCCCCAAGGCAGGGCTGCATCACAGAGAAGGCAGGCAGAAGGCAGCAAGCAGCAAGCAACAAGCTGCAAGTGACAAGCCACCATTTTTTTCTGCCTCTTGTATTTTATCCCTGCCCTCAGGGTGGGTAGCACTCCCAACCTTAATCCTAATAGCACACTGAATCAATCAGCATCACATCTTTGACACAGCGTCACATACCCTAGATCCAGCTTCCTTTGAAAAGCCCCCCCACCATGACTACGTTGAGGCTTTGTGGGTTTGGGGGTGATCTAGATACAACCCATAGCACCTTGGTTGTCAGAACCAAAGAAATGTTGCAAGTTATAGTAATGCCCTTTGTTAAATGTTTTGTTTGAATTGTTGCTATCTTTTCTAAGATATGTTTTACCTAGTTTAATTTCCCTTTTGTTCTTCATTTTAGAAAAAGCATGTGGCCAATACCAGATTTCCATCTGAATGAGTTGCTGTAGATGTTATATTAAGTTTAATAAAGTTGTGTTGAATCTAGATCTCCCCCTCCCAGGGCTGTTTTTTTTTCATCATTCTTTTAAATATTTAACTTTTGTGTTCAGTTTTACTAAATTTAAATTAGCAAATGTGACTGAAATGCATGCCAACTCATTAAATTACAAACTGACAGCAATGACATTTCATGTTTTGGGGGTGAATTTATATTATTTGAACAATTTCAAATCATGATAAATATGCCATTTGCAGTGGGAGCTTGATTAGTTAACTGACTTGGATTGTAGACTAATGAGGACTGTGGGATTAGAAAGGGAACTAGGGTTTGGGTTCACATCTGAGTTTTGCTACTTAGATGTGGGTGAATTTGAGCACACTCTAAGAGGCTCATTTTCCACTTCTATAAAATAGATATAATACTAGCCTACTAGACTCACAAGCCAATTATTAAGATCTTATAAGACTATGTACATATTATAAGAAGCCATACTGGTAATTATTGTTCCTTTTCACTATCTGCCCCCTCATGTTCTTCAATGCCTCCAAGTTTTAGTCTTCAAACCACTTAGCTACCTTGCTTGTGAAAGGAAGAAAGAAAATACATGAAGGAATGACTGAAAACCTCTTGCAAAGGTACAGACAGAACCAGTGGTAGAGCAGAAGTACTGTTTGCACTTACAAAGCTCAGGTGGGGTACTGGGAAGAGACAGTCACTAGCCACCCTTCTACTACCTTTCCCCCCTCTTGAAGAACACCTTAGGAACCCACCACAGGGCTCAAACTTAGCCTTAAAAATCACTGCATTGATGCACTCCAAGGCTTCTTCAGGTTCATGATGGTATGTTTTTATGGACTGTAAGAACCGAGTATACATTGTTCGCAAAGCTCAGTGCTGGAGACTTTTCATGATATTAATAGCACTTTGTGTGGACTACACTTCTGAATTTTCTGCAGGACTTATGAGGATTGCAGATTTTGAAATTACACTTATTCAGTACTTAATTTATTTCATTATTCATTAAGCACTGGATATCTGACATGTGTCAGGCATTGTGAGGGCACAAAAACTGAGACATACGTCCCAGCTCTTTGTAAATATGATAAATGCAAACTGACATTCCTTGGTGGAGAGTTAACAAAAACCTTAGAGAGAAAAAAGTACTCAGATTATGCCTTGAAGAAGGAGAATCATTTCACTAGATCTAGGAGGGGGAATGGTCACATTCCTGCAAAGGGCAGAGTGTGAACCGAGACAGGGATGCATGCGTTGGGGTGATTGCAAGAGCAGAGGCAAGAGTAGTGTGACAAGAGCTGTTTATTGGAGCAGATTGGGGTGAGGGTCTGAATGCCAGAACCTGAGACTGCTCTGGATTGGTTTAGTGGAGGCAAAGACATTTTGGCCTGCAGGCAAAATCCAGCCCAGTGCCTGCTTTTGTCCATAAAGTTTTATCAGAATGTGGTCATGTTCATTTTGCTTATCAACAGCATTGCTGCTTATATCTAGCTATCCCCTCAAAGCTTCCTGTGCACATAGGTGGGCTTTTGGGAGTGACTGGATCATGGATGCTGTTCTTCTCAGCTGTACTTGAAAGAAACTCCTCTTGTTGGTAATGCTTATATCATATGGTATAGAGGTGTGATTTTTCAGGGATAATCAGTTGATTTTCCCCCCTCCTCATTCCAAAAAGAGTCTGGAGTGGGCCACTTTTTCTAGTTGGCAGGTCATCCATCACCAACTCATGTTGGGCTGCTGACATAGGTCAGTGTGACATTTTTACTGACATGTCCAAAGATTGCCCAAGGATTGTCTGACATACTGAGGGTGGAACTATCTGTCAGGGCAAGTGTCAGCAAGCTTTTATTAATGTGTAGGTCAGAACACCTATGGCCTCCATACTGGCAGGTTCTGCATCTGCAGACTCAACCAACTGAGGCTTGAAAAGGAGCCCCCACCCTGCAAAAAATGCCTCGCATCTACTCTGAATATGTACAGATCTTTTTCTTTGCCATTATTTTGTAAACTATATAACAACCATTTAATAGCATTCTCTTTATGTTAGGTATTGTAAATGTTTAAGATGTTTAGATTTAAAATAAGTGGAGTACTGTACACGGGTTATATTCAGATGCCATGCCATTTCATGTAATGGACTTGAGAATCTGGATATTGGTATTCTTGGGGTCCTGGGACCAGTCCCTCGCAGATTCAGAGGGATGATTGTTCAAGTTTGACATTTTATTTTGAACACTACGATGAATACTCAGGAGGATACAAATTTTGGAAAATCAGTCATTGAGCTTCTGCTATAGGTCAGGAATTCTGTCATGGACTTTATTAACCTGGTCTCTTTTAATTTTCCTTTTGGGGGTACAAATAAAATATTGTTATGATTGTGTAATATTGATTGTAGTGTGAATGAGATTTCTTGTTATGTGCAAATCTATATGGGCTCCCTCTGGTGGGAAAAGTATATGCGAGGTCTACAAATGATAGTTACTACTTAGCGTACAAAGGATTCATGTTTAAAACACATTAGGTTTAAAACTGACTGTAGAACAAACATCCTCAAAATTCATCTTACAAGAAAATGAATAAACCAGAGGAATGAAAGTATGATGTGTTGAATGACCCCAATAACTTACATATGCAAAGCGTGTAGCACAGCTTAGTACCATAATACTTCTCTCTCTGGCTCTCTGCTTCGCGAAGTCTGGAAATACTAGAGTGTGCCACCTCCCACTGCTCACAGCCTAACATATGCTCATTTGTCAAATGTTCTTCTCATGAAGTTCATGAGCTATTTTAATAAAGAGGTTGTTTTACAATTTTCACACATTTCTACCCAGTTTATAGTCAAGTGGTCAAAAGCTGGTAAAGTGAACACTTGCTTTTTTTTTTTGGACATCTCCTCCTGCAACAAATTCTATCCTTGGAAGTGGAGGCTACAGGCAACAGTGTATCTTAATGAGAAAAGAATTAAAAAGTATGGGTTTTAAATTATAAATCCTTTTGGGTTTTGCTAATAATTAACCATAATCTTGAAGATCTACATAACCTCTCTGGGTCCCCGTGTTTTCATTTGATATGATGCTTTGGTGAAATGACCCTGAAGGACCTTTAGGAGGATAGTGTCATGATTCAGTGCTTTGTCTAAAATTCCCAGTAGATAGTATTTTTTAATGCACCTTTGCATAAGTAACTGCCTATTGCCTTTGTATTTCCCTGAGTTCCTATATCTAGTACTTAGAATTTTTTGTCTAGATGAAAAAGTGATTTTTTTCAAAGTTGGCATTTGATATGTTTTTATAAATGTATTTAATAGCGATTATATACTCATAATGGACTATTATCAGCAGGATACACTTTTAAAATCTGATTATAAAAGTACTGAGTGTACATTAAACAGAATAAAGATGAAAACAAAGTTCCCAGTTAGTACTACTGGCCAGAAATAACTGTTGTGACAATTTGAATTATTATTAGTGTGGGTTTCATTGTGGCATTTTCATACCTGCATCACACACTTTGATAAAATCTGCCTTGGCTGTAACTCCCCTGTCATCCCCTCCTGTCCCTGCCTGAGCTTTTTGCCCTTCTCTAACAGTGTCCTTTTTCCCATGTATGTTGTCATTCTTGCTCCCTCTCAAGTCCATGTGTGAGAGGACATAGGTGATACTCATTCTTTTTACTCTGCTTGTTTTACTTAAAATGATGATCTCCAGTTCCACCCATTTCCCTGCAGATGACATGATTTAATTCTTCTTTATGGCTGCATAATACTCTCTTGAGTATATGTGCCACATTTTCTTTATTCATTTATCTATCAGTGGAATATCTAGGCAGATTCCATAACTTTAGCTGTTGTGCATTGTGCCTCAATAAACTTAAGTATGAAGAAACTATATAGTATGCTGATTAATCCTTTTGGTAAATACTGCGGAGTAGCACAGCTGAATTGTATGTATTACATTTCCTTAAAGGCTAAAGATTTTGAACATTTCATTTTTCTTACAACTTTTGACCATTTGTACTTCTTTTTGCTAAGTTTTTGTTCTGTTTATGTTCATTTGCCTATTCATTGATTGGATTATTTGTTCTTTTGCTGTTTTTTTAATTCTTTATATATTTTGGATATTAGTCCTCTGTTAGAAAAGTAGCTGCCAAATATTTTCTCCCATTCTATAGGCTGTGTCTTCACTCTGTTTATCTCGCTGTGTAGGAACTTTTTTATTTAATGCAAGCCCATTGTCAACTTTGGTATTATTACCCAGGCTTTTGGATTCCTATACAGGAAGTTATTGCCTGTGCCTATATCTTAAAGTGTTTCTCTTATGTTTCCTTCTATCAATTTCAGTGTTTCAGGTCTTAAATTTAGGTCTTTGATTCATTTTGAGTTGATTTTTACACAGGGTGAGCAGCTGGAATGTACATTAAATCTTCTACATTGTGGATGTCCAGTTTTTCCATCACCATTTGTTAAAGAGGCTATCCCCAATGTATGCTTTGGGCACTTTATGTCAAGAATCAGATAATTGTAGCAATGTGGGTTTATTTCTGTGTTCTGTATTCTATTCCATTGGTCTCTTGTCTAGTTCTATGCCTGTACCATGCTGTTTTTGTTATTATGGCTCTGTGATATATTTGAAATTGGATAGTGTGATACCTCCAGCTTTACTTGTTTTGTTCAGGACACTTCAGATATTCTAGGTCTTTGGTGCTTCCATATGAATTTTAGGGTAGTTTTTCTAGTTTTGTAATGAGTATCACTGGTTTTGTTTCATTGGTTTGGTTTCTGAGATAAGATCTCACTATGTAGCTCAAGCTAACCTTGAATTTGTCATCCTAGTGCCTTAGCCTCCCAAGTGCTGGGATTACAGCATGCAACACTGCAACTGGTTTAGTCATTGATATTTGGAAGGCAATTGTATTGAATCTGTTGATCACTGCCAGCATTTAGGCAATATTAATCCTGCCAATCTGTGCACCTGGGGGATTTTCTATGTTGTAGTATTTTCTTTAGTTCCTTTCTTCAGTGTTCCACAATTTTAGTTGTGGAAGTCTTTCACCTCCTTAGTCAAATTTATTCCTATTTATTTATTTACTGACACTATTAGGGATGGAATTGTTTTCCTGGTTTCTTTCTCAGCAGGTTCATTATTGGTGTATAGAAAAGCTCTTGATTCTTATATGTAGGTTTTTAAAAGCTTCACCTGTGAGTGTATGGGGCTTTGGAGATGGGGGGGATCTAGATACAAGCCATGATAGTACCGTATTGTTGCAAAGTGCTGATTGTATTTCCAAGTGAGTTTCACAGTGTAGTTTCCCTGTTATTACTTTGGAGGTAATTAGTGGATTTTGACACAAGGCATGCTGTATCAGAGCCTGAGGGTCCCACTTTTTTTGTAGACTTCACAAAAGAGGAGTCCTTCTAGTGGATCAAGCATTGTATAGTGGACAGTGGAGGACATAGGAAATGGCTTCTGTGATTGTGTGTCTAGTCTCATCAATAATGTATGTTCCAAGAGGTTGTGACTTTGTGAGCTGTTGAGACCCCCTGTAGATGTGGTGTCCACAATCTTTGTATTGTTTTTCTCTACAGTTGCTGTAGGGGTTTATCTCCCATAGCAGGTCTTTAGCCTCCTCCTCAGTTTTGCTTGCTTGCATCTGATCACTGGCTGGAGTTGTATCTCCTCTATTCTTTGAGTTAAGGTATTTTCCTGTCTTTGAGCTGGCTGGGTTTTGAGTGTAGCTCAGCAATAGTGTCATGATGTAGTGTACTTGATCTCCAGTCTCCTGTGGAAAGGGGGGAAATGAATAGCGATGACAGCAGCAATTGGTACACCATATCCAGCGATAAAGTGAAAACCAAGTATGATGTGCACAGCAGTATCAGCTGGCAGTGAGCTATGCCCAGCCATAAAATAGGAAGCAGTTACCTATGACATTCAGAGCATGAAGACAGCAACAGAACTGGTGGGGCAGAGATAATATAAACTAAAAGGTTTTACAAGATGATAAAATGTAACTGGTTAAGAGGATAAAAATGAGAAGAAGACAGCAAAAGAAGTTAGATTATTCAAAAAGTGCAAAAGGAGAAAAGTAGAACTGAAGCCCTAAAAAAAAAAAAAGACTAGAATTTAACTATTAGAAGAGATAAAGCATAACAAAAATAACAGGAAAAAAAAATCTACCCAGCCATCTTGACCAAGGAGCAAACACAAGACAAAGAAAGTATTAAGGAAAATGGTGGGACTTGTCCTTGCTGAGGTGTCTAAGCCTGCAGACAAGAGTGAGCACTCCCTGCCTGTATCAGTCTGCATTTCTCACCACGCCTTCTTGGCCACTGTGCTCCTAGGCGGCCCGGGTGCAGCTATATGCTCCTATTTCTTTTGTGTTGCCTGCTGGGCTACCAGCTACAGTCTCTGGGATTTCTGGTTTGTTACAGTTTTAAACTACATTTTTACCTCATTTCTCTCAAACTTATCCCAACTTCTTAACATAAAAATAAAACCAAAAAAATTTGATTCAGTTTTTCTGTGTCAATTTTCTCAAATAGAAAAATGGATGTCCAAATATTGATAAAAGGAAAAATTATCAGCTAATTATTTGAAAATATTGAACATGTTAAAAGTTATTATGGGTATCAGGTGAGTATGGAAAAGTGGTAATGGGGTAGATTGTCAGGGAGCTGGTACCTGGGAGCAGAGGTCTGAAGAGCTGCAGTTGGGTAGGGGCCAGCAGAGCGTGGAGCTCTGTGGTGACAGAGAGGACTGTGGCCTTTTGGACTGCAGGTGCCTGTTGGTCAGTACTGTAAAATGAATTAGGGAGGTGTTTTGCAGCCCACTGCAGAAGACTTCAGAAACTTTTTTGCAAATAATCACACAAACAGTAGTGACGAGCCTGGCTCTATTCAGTGACCTCTTAAAATATGATAACACATAGAGTATTTACAAGAAAGATTTCTAGTAATTACCTTAAAAAATATATAAATATTCAGGTTGTAAAAAATGTAAAATTTCATAGATAAATTTATAAATTTTAAAGAAGCAGAAACATATATTTTGAAGGGAAGAAAAAAATGTCACAAAGGTATAAGTTTTTCTTAATTTGTAAATTTAAATAGCCTTAATCAGATTTCCAGGGGAGCTTTTCTGAGGGGAATCTGAAAGTTGTTGTGAAATTCATCTTTAAAAATATGCATGACAGTAGCTAGTTGATTTTTGAAAAAGAGTGGAGGAAGGGTGTATTTGTTAGGCATGGGGGGGCACTAGTCTTATCAGATATTAAAATATTTTAAAGCCAAAAGATAATAAATATATGCATATATGAGTTGTTCATTAAAACTTAGAAGGCCATTTGGGTGTGTATGTATGTAAATCAGTTAGAAAAGGAAGTTTATTTAACAATGATTTGGGCAAAATTAGCACTTTGGGTTAAAAAAGGATTGTTTTACATCCTTATTTCATACTATCTACACATTAAAATAAATTTCTAAATGCACTAATGATTTAATTGTAAAAGCAGAACCTCAAGAAATTAAAAAATGATGATGTAGCTTCCAGGAGCAATAGTAAGATAAAAGTTCTAGCCGCAGTATTAATGACAGTAGTAGCAATGACTGATGATCGTGCTGGTGGCTTTCATACCTTCCCTTTGCGAAGGGACGCCATGGGACGCCATAGCATTATCCTCAGGTTAGAGAAGTGATTAGATCACTGTGGCATATCGGAAAGAACACTGTGACACAGAGTTGTTTACAGTATCATATTACACTAAAAAAATAGATGCCAATACCAGGTACTATGGAAACCATGTCTACAGAACTCAAAACCTCCAGGCCTGGAGATGCTGACCAGAAGGGAATACACAAGAATGTCAGCCAGGCCTGTGTATAAGTGATGGGGTGACAGGTGATTTTTTTTTCTGTTTCTGTCACCCAAAATTTCTTTAATGAACACATACTAATTTTGAGATTAAAAAGCAAAACAGAATAAGCAAAACTCCCAACAGATGAGTTTTTAACTTGTTCTGGTAGGAACTGGGGAAGAATTAATAGCTTTTGATTAGAAAAATGTCATGAATAAGCAGAATCTAATTATGTATTAAATGCACACAGTGAAGAGGGCCCTATTTAAAGGAAGTCTGTGGTAAAACCTTTTATAAAGGGAGTAATTTTTCTGTAACTTGGCTAGATTGTTCAATTCAGACTTTTCTTAACCTAACAAGAAAATCATCCACAAATGTTGCATTGATGTCTTAGCTTTCTGGTTGTCATTCTAAAAAATAATAAATGAGAATAATAGCTACCACTTGTAGAATGCCTTTTCTACCTGGCCCCATGCTTAATAGTTTTACAGTTCATTTGATTGTCCTTGCAAGTTAGGTCCCTTTATTCATGAAGAAACTGAGGTGTGAGTCACCTCCCTGAGATGTTCTGTGCTGGGAGGTGTGCAGGGCTGAGTGTGGGCTGAGTTCCGTAGATTGCTGGCTGCCCCTGCAGGCTCTTGGCGAGTACTGTGCCACCAGCGCTGTGGAATAACTCCGTGTGGCATTCTGTTTTATTTTTAATAAAACTTAATGACAATATTCCCCGGTGGGGAGTGGGTGCCTGTATGTGACAAATCTTTCTCTTTTCCTCTCCTTTCCCTGCGCTCCCTCCGTCTCTTGGTCTCCTTCCCTTTTGCAAAAGGATCAATCTTCCTGTTTCCTGTTATCTGTCTTTCATTTTGCTCTTCATTTATGGCCCACATCTCTAGTGATTTGTTCCTTTGTGTGTTTGTCACATTGCCTGCTCCTTAGAGGTGTAGTTTGATGTATATATTGCATATGTGTTTGAAACCCTTTGACTAGATTGGGGAACAGTAGTTCTACTACTGAGCACCACCTCCCTTTTTGCCTTCAAACCAAACTTTTTTTTTTCTGTCTTTCTCCTTTATCAACCGTTATCTAGAAACAGTACAATTGGTAATATTGAGGTCTGCTTTTGAGGAAAAGGGAAAAAGCTTTGTGTTTTAGTTTTTAGAGTCATGAGAAGGAAAAAGATCCACTTTATGGATTAGAGATATTTGAAGAAGTGTAATTTCCTTCTGCCATAGGACACTCAGGAGAGCTTTGGGGTAAAGATGGCTTTTTATAACTGCCCAGTTGAAGCAAAGGGCCAGGCCTTTTAAATTACTGCATTGGTCAGCTGTTGGGCAAGGCCTTCCCCCAGGGAAAGGCCTCACATGGGCAAGCCGCTTCCTGCTGTGCAGGCCCCTGCCATGAGCGAGACTGAGCACTGGGGAGAGAGGGCCTCAGTCTCGAAGGTGCGGTCCGCTATACCACTTTTAGCCTTGTTGTAAGGTTCTAGTGAAATGGCGTCTGTGAGGCTGCTGATGTTGTATCTGGTCCATTATAGACACTCATGAAAAGGCAACTACTTTATTGTTACCTGTTTGTCCTTTCAGGGTCCACCTAAGAATAAAGCAGGCATTTTAATCACTTTGGGATAGAAGGATAGAAGGATGAATGAGACTTTCATCTAGCCATCAGTGTACTTAGATTCTAGAAGTAATGTTAGTACATGTTTTTTGAGCATCTGCTGTTGACTATGCACTCTTTTTTAGCCCTGGAAATGAAGCAAAAAATAAGAGACAACAAAAAAACCCTCTGTTTTCATGTATTTATAGTCTAGTGGGAAACTTACAATTCAACAGTAGCTAAAAATATCCATGTCAGGGAAACTCATATGTCTAAGACATACGCAGAAGTAATAATTGAAATATTTGAAAGCAGAACTGTGGGAATTCAGAGGATAGAGAGATTACTTTTGGGTGAGGCTGAATGGGAACTTCACAGAAAAGATGCTGTTTTCACAGGCTTCTGCAGACACACGTTTTCCACATGTGGGAATGACCGGGGAGAGGCAGGCTAGGAGCACGTGATAGGAATGCCATGGGGCGGGGGGCATGGGTGGAAGTGCTCTGAGACCAACTCCCTTAGTGGGAAGGAGTGTGAAAAGTCGACAGTGGGGTGTGCTGTGTGGCACCCCTTGGCCCTCCTGGGTTCACTCCAACCTTGTGACCTGATCTTACCCTAGAAAGCCGATCCTTATGGATTACATGGGAGGCTTTCTTGCCCTTTGGCTTCTGGTGGGGTTCAGTGGTGGGAGGCTCCAGCAGAACAAGATGGGAGGGCTGGAAGAGAGGGTAGGTTTGAGGAGTGGATAAAGCTTTTGCATCAGCTGCCCACGACTGGATTAGGGACTGCCCACCAGCCCTGGGGGTTCCCCTGCTGTGTGCTTCAGGCAGCCTGTGGGCGGGTCTCAGCCAGCAATTGACAGGGCTTCACTGTGGCCCCATTCAGGGATGACCCCCAAAGGCAGTAACCAAGGAACATCTTCCCCAAGGCCAGAACTTTAGACTTGGACCATTCATCTCTGCATTTCTACTTGAGATGGTTTTTGAATGAGACACATTTCTCTCCCTCCATTTCTAATTCATCACTGCAGTTGAGAAAGTCAAGTGTTTGGGGCTGAACACATTTTTCTTCAGTGATGTGGCAGTTCATACTTTTCTTCCAATGTGACCTGAAAGGTTAGAGGTGGTAAATGGTTCTGTGGCATGTTGACTATAAATCTGAACTGAAATGGAATCTGTAACCCATTATCAGATTCTGAATCAAACTACTGTGTCCTTCTCCAGTTTTTGTTTTAGTGGAAACGTGTGCTTTTATTCTGTCAATGGACAGTTTATATACCTACTATTACAAGGGAATTGTATAATGAGTACTTGATGTGAAAAAGACTAAATACTTCAACTCTAAGGGATTTCATTAAAGTAGTAAGGAAATTACATTTAATTTTAAATAGTAAAAAGATTTTTAAAATGTTATTTTTATTAAGCGTTTGTTATACACACTCTGCCATTTTTATAAGTGAATTCCCAAAGCACAACTCGTCTTTATTCAGATAGAAAAGAAATATTACTACAATATGCGCAGTTTAATGTCTTCTTCTTAACTCCGTAGAGAAGCATAGAATGTGATGGTTGGTTGGAAGCTGTTGGAGTTACAGGCTTTTAGCTTTACCTCTTGAAATAAGAAAATACATATAAATGGGTCCCCAGATGAAGGCGTGGTGGGGTACTTTATATCCCTAATTGACTCCAGATACAGGCTGGGATTTGTAAGCAAGCAGTGACAAGAGGAAGTTAAATCAAAATTAAATTAAGGGAAGGAAGGAGAAAAAGAGATATCAAGGAAGGTGCTGAATTTTCTGAAAGCTTCTAAATACCTGTCTGTAAGTGATTGGAAATCGGTGAATATATCTCAGTTACATTAAAAGATGAAATCTGGAAACATTTCAGTCAGAAAAAAACTTATTTTTTAGAAATCTTTCTTACTAGTCATTGCTTGGCACAAGTCAGTCCGTGCAGGCAAACTTTTACACTTGCTCACAGACCTGCTGGCAGTCAGACCTGTCTCCCATGGTGCATGTGGAGTGGATGGAAGGATTGCTTTCTGTTTCCATTTTTATATTTTGATGTTGTTCAGCTTGTGTAAATAAAATCCCAGCAGTCGGCTCCTCCATATTGGCGACCACTTTTGCAGGTATCTGAGACTCAGACCTCCGCCTGTCTCAGGCATGTGCTGTCCAGTGACTGACCAGGCACAGGGGCAGGCACTTCGTCCCCCGTTCCTCACAGCAGAGCGCTCAGCAGAACACACACATGGGAAGAAGCTTGGTGACTAGGTGCCTGGCTCTACTCTCTCCCTCCAGTCCCGCCCTGGCTGTCTCACTCGCGCTGGTGCAGTAACGTGTAGCCTGCGGGTCTCCTCAGCCAGGCTGTGCTGCAAAAAACGTTGCTTTCATCTGCTGCCTTGGCCCTGGAGCCTCTGGCAGTGTGTGTTTACCACACAAGTACTCTCACTTACTGGGTTGGTGTCCAGAGGTCTTGGGGAAGCAGGGCTACCTGCTTTGTCAGTGTGAAATCACACCCTGCCCCTCATCCTTTCACCCTGGACCAGGCTGCTTGCACCCAGGTGTGGCTGGTGCTCTGTCCCTTGTCTGATATGCCAGTAGTCCTTCAGGTCCACAAATTCTGCTGATCCTGAAAAGCGCCTTCCAGCCCATGCTAGTGCCCTTCTGAATTCATACCGTTTGCTGCCTGTATGGCTCATTAAGGAGCTGTATGTGACCACTGACACTGTTTGCGTGGGGGTTTTTTGTTATTTAGTGATTCCGTGTGGCTTTAGGCATTATTAGAAAAGTTCTACTGCATTGTCTCCCACATGATATTACTCACTTTGGGGCAGGGACATTAAAAAAACAGAGAATGTGTAAGACTCCATGTTGATGTTTGTTTTTGTCCGCACAGTGGTTCTTGGTGTGGCCTTTAGCAGGACAGGCACCAGCATATCTCATTCATCTTGGCGCCACCCGGGCCTGGTGGAGTGGCTGCCCAGAGGAGCATTTCATCACGTGGCATCGGAATAAATGAATATTTGTCTAGTTGTTTGACCTAAAACTAAAAGAATCAACATAGATGACTTTCCGTCTTCTGAAAGCTGTAAAATCCAGTTCTCATTTGGCCTTTTTCATCAACAGCTCTCCCTCGAGCACTTCAGCTTCATACTGAAATTTAAATCAATTTCCTCTCATTCTTTTCCCTGTGAAATTGGAGAACAGCTGTTTAGTCACCTCTTATAAATAACCCTTCAACAAGTTAAACTGCCTCGAGGACTCGCTTTCTCCATATTAAATTATCCCAAAGTCTTTTTTCCCCCTCTAACCTTTTTAAAAAGAAGCATTCGTTATTTTTTAATTTCTTTTTCTAACTCTTTATAAAACTTTATTCTTTTCATAAATGTGCCACAGGACACCGTCATAGGGCCTGACGGATGCTGTCTGGAATGGCAGCATTTCTTTCACATCATGAATCTCGTCCTCTGTTTTGTGTTTGGCATATGCTCTTAGCTTTCTTTTCCCCCTTCATCTCCTATCAGTTTAACATGCTGTCTACTCTCACTCTATGTGTTTCTTTTTTCTATGCATTTCTTCAAATGTGTAGCTTGCTTTTCTTCCCATAAACCTAACCTGCTTTATCAGGACTCAGGGTTACAAGCTACGGAGACCCCAAGGCAAGTTAGCATAAATGATCAAAGGAATTTATTGATTTATACTGATTGAGACTGAAAAGTCTACTGGTGCTCTTAACTCCAACACGGTTGGACTTGATGGACCAAACTCTGTCATCAAAGACCTGGGTTTTCTTTTCCCTTTGTTCTACCAGTCAGAGTGCTGATATCTGCCCTAAGGAGGTCCAACTTTGTGCTAGCCGAAAAACTGGCTCTTGCAAAGCACATGTTCTCATATTACCCACCCCTGAGGAGGAGAGGCTTTTTCCTTGTGGACCCACCCAAATTTGGGGTTCAGTCATTCTCACTGGCCCAGATGGAGGATGTTTGTTCTACTAAGTGAGGTTCCCTAGAGAAGCGCTCTCTCCAGCTAAGGCAACATGTCCCTTCCACCAAGTGCACATGGCTGGGGATTGGGAAAGGGACTTCCAAAGGAAACTGGGGAGCTCCTACCGCCAGAGGAGTGCTGCAGTGCACGTGGTTGACTGAAAAGAGGCGTCCACTGTATTCACACCTGTGCCCCCTTACTCTGCTTTAGAGAGGGTACTAATATTACTAATATTACTCTGCTTTAGAGAGGGTACTAATACTACTAATATTACTCTGCTTTAGAGAGGGTACTAATACTACTAATATTACTCTGCTTTAGAGAGGGTACTAATACTACTAATATTACTCTGCTTTAGAGAGGGTACTAATAGTACTTGTAACTGAGAATGAACTCTTCATTGTCTCACTCATAAGCGCTCACTGATTTTTGAACATCCATTCTGTGCCTGGCATGCAGCTCAGTACGGGGCATACAAACATGAGTGAGATAATCTGTGACTTTGAGAAAGTCAGTCTAGGAAAGACAGATTTAAAGGCAAATCAAATGCATTGTATAAGTGTTGCTATTAAAGTTGGACCCAAGTGGGTGTGAAGAATTCAGGGTAGGTGATAAAGGGGAGGGTGCACTAGAGAGGTAGATTTTCAGCTGAGGCTAGAAGGGCAAAACAGGATTCTCCTAGATGAGAAAGGAAAAGCATTATCCGGAAGGCCATGGTGACATAAGCTGTCAGCAGGGAGCTGGCATGATCAGCCTTGTATTTTAGGAAGGTCATTTTGTTGCCATTAGTGGACTCCACAGAGATGGGAAGGAGGGTGACCAGGTGAGCAGATACAGAGACAAGTCCAGCCATGGCTGAGAGAGGACTTAAGCTAAGCTGGTGACCCCAAGAACAGAGACTGAAGATATGTTTGAGACTTGATGGATATGAGAAGTGAAATCAGTGGCTATAGATGACTTTGAGGTATGAATTGTAGGTGACGATGTGGGTGGTTAAGCTTTGAGGTGCCTGCTGAACATGAAGGGACACATGTTTCTTAGGTGGTTGTAAGGACAGAATTGGACAACAGGAAAGGTTGCTAAGCTGGGGGTGTGAACTGGGGAGACATCAGTGGGTAATGGTGGTTGAAACCTTAAAGAGAGTGAGGTCGCCCAAGGGGAATTTCACCTGAGAAAAGCAGGTCTTAGAGTAATTCTTGGGAAAAGAACATTTGAGAGATTAGCAGAGGGTAAGGAGCTGGAGGAAGCAGCTCTGGAGAAGTTAAATGTCTGGATCCTGCCGAGTGACACTAATGTCACTGGAATGGTTTGTGGTATAGTGGGCTCTGGCCTATATCTCCTCCTGGTGAGTGAACTGGGCAAATTACTTCCTCTCTGTATCATGGGAAGACAATAATACCTCATTTTGGAGAATTTAAATACTTGATGCATGAGCTGCCCTGCATTTTTGCATTCCTATCTGTCTCTCTGTGCTCACACATCCAGGGCCACTTAATCCAAGAATTAGGTTGTTTAAACTTAATTTGCTCTTTTGAAAACTTGTGCTTCCAGTGCAGCCATGTAGGTATCTGACTTTATAGTTTTTCCGGATTATTGATTGGATTATTTATCTTTACTAGGTATTGATTTTACCTGTTAGTTTTTCCCACATTTCACATGTTTTAAAATTGATCCTAATACTTCATAGCATACAGTTTTCCATTTCTTTTTTTCTTCTTTCTTACCCTCCCTCCATTTCTTTTTTCCTTCTTAGAATCATTCCTAAGGTGGTAGAATGCTTTTAGTCACCCCCTGCATTTCAGTCAGTTTCCTCCATACTCCTTTTAATCGGGCTACTTATTCCTCATCTATTTGTAGAAATTGGAAATATTTTCAGCTTCTCTCCATTATGGCTAGGAATATGAACTTACTGTCTTTTCTTCTTCCTCTTCCATTTTCCCAAGTAAATGTCTTGAACCACTGATTAGATCTGTGTGCCCACAATAACATAAGTGGGCTTGAAGCATAAATCTGATTTAAAGGAGAGCATTATAGATTGTTATTCCATTAAGAATTTTTTTTTTTTTTTTGCATCTAGATTAAACTAGAACAGTATCCAGGGTGTGAGTCCATCGCTGAACTCGTTGAACCAGACATCGTGTGTGTTCATTTTTAAATAACTGGGTGGGTCACTTTTTATTTATTATGAACACAAACACTGATGCTAACAACTGACATGTGAAAAGAAAGCGGGTGATAGTGATGAAAACCATTTAATGATTAGTGAGGAAACAAATATTGTTTAATGAAAATAAAAACCATGTCTAAAAGGCCTAATGCTGACTTTTGGAAATAAAACCATGTTGCGGTCTTTTGTGTACCCTTCTGTCCTGTACAGTAGATATTGTTTAAAATTGCTTGGGAACTGGAGCTTGCAATTGTGAGCCTGGAATGTCCTGCAGATAATTAAGTTGTGGTCAGGCTTTGGAAAAATAAAAAGTTCTCGAACTATGATTTTATAAACATGCTACAATAACATTTCTTTATATTTAACAGTTTCTTATAGAAAGTTGATACTCTCATGAGGCATTGATTAAAGGTAAAACATCAAGAAAGAAAAAATATTAAATTAAAACTTCACTTAGGATGTTGACAGTTGGCTTGTAATATTAAACAGATGTGTATGTTCCTGGGGATATTCTTCTTTCTGAACTGAGTTGTATTTTTTTTTTTAATGACAACTACAAATTTTTGATCAGTTAATAATTTTAAATACCCTTTCCACAATCTTCTGTATCTAACTTCATCTGTAGTTTGAGTCCTCTCAATGATATAATGACTGGTGAAACCTTTGCTGCCTCTGGTAAAACTTTTCATTTTCTTTCTTTCTCTTCCCGGCCCCCAAGCTTAGTTGGGCTCTTCTGATTTCATGATGCATTCTTGGAGACTGATTCCTTGAAATAATTTTAGGATCATTGAGTGGAATTCTACCCTTGCAGATTTATGTCTGTAGTTTCCTTACATATAAGCTTCGCTTTGGCATTTGAGCGCGCACGTTGACCTACATTGTGGTATTGTGTTTGTGTGGTCAATTGTAAAGGCTTCGCAATACGTCTGTGTAGCCAGCCATGCAGATGGGCCTCTGCCCCACACTGTGGGGCCAAAGAAATGTCAGTGAAGGGACCTGGAGGAAACCAGGCTGGGAGTAAAAGGAGACTCCATAAATTCTTTCTGCTTATATGGATTTTGCCATAGGCAGACCTTTGAATTCTCCTAGGCTGAAGTCTAGTAAGAGCGGTGGGATGGATCGCGTGGAAGGGTGCATTAGTGGGTGGGTAAGCTTCGCCTAAATGGAGGAGGAGTCCTGTCAGATTTTGTGGAATAAGTTAAAAAGATATTTTCTGTTTTCAAAGATTCTGAAAAACCTGTTTGCAAAACTAAATAAGTTGTACATTGTGTTTGGGCTGATGATTTTTTTTTAAATTTAGAGATCATTTTAGTTGTAAATCTTTGACATGTGAGCATCATATGTTTTCTGAAAGGTTTATTTCACTAAGGAGGAGTGTTTGATTAACCTGGAAAATTTTTGTTGCTTTGGAGAGGTGTATTTATTTTGGACCTATATATTGTTTGCACAGTCTTCTTTTGGGAAAGTGTTTTTTGTTTTTTTCTGCAGATTCCATTTGGGAAGCTCTGATTTGGGGCCTTAAGTATATGGGAGGCATTTTCATAAACACAAAAGCTAGCTGGACTTTCTAAACAGATATAATGATGTACTTTGTGATGCAAAATTATATTTAAATCCGAGAGCAATGGATTAATATTTAGTAGCATATTGCTTTAACATTGTATTGGTTCCTTATATCTAATAACATGAATAATTTCTTAAAGTCCAATTAAAAAATAGAAGTTTTTAAAGTGCATTTTTATATGAAAGGATTTGACAAGTATACATTTCCAGTCTTCATCCTTTGTTTTTTAGCTCACTGTTGTAGAATTATGCTTAGTACTTTATATTTTGTGTGTATGTTGGAAGGAAAAAGCAAATTTTTGAGTATGATATCTTAGCAGATTTAATTGAATCGTTGCCATAGTCTTTTGGAAATTTGAAATGCTAATTAACGGCATCCTGTTGGAAAGAGTCGGGAACTTCGAGCTGTGTGCAAAAATACTATATAAGTTCAGTATAATTTGTTATTCTAAAAATAGTCATCTACTTTTAATTTAAAAATCTGCAAAGCAGTAAATTTTGTTACTATTTGTTAGCTTGTTTCTAAGTTTTATATTATTTCATTCCAGTTTTCTTCCAGTGTTTAGTTTGCATGGAGGAATGTTGCAAATATTTTGAATAGTTTCCTCTAACCAGAATTTGTAATTATTAACAGATTTAAGTAGAAATGCTTTTTTATTTTACCATACTACTGCATCATAAGATAGTTCTCTGTAGATGATATTCATTTATCAATATTTTGGCTTGCCTCATGGATTCTAATTTCAGTATTATGCTTGACTTAGCAATAAGTTGTTGTTATCGGCTACAGGGAACCGTGTTAGGCCACCTTTATTTTCTGTATCAGAGAGAATTGTTTTTCAATTTTAATGCCTAATAATTCCACCAAGAGTGGGGAGTTTTTCGGGGAAGATGTTGATTAAACATTCATACCTACTTTGATCTTTTTAAAATGTCATTTCATCATCACTTTTTCTCTAGACAGTGCTTGGATCTTCTCAGCTGTTTCATAGATAGAGAATTCAGTTCTCTTCCAGAGAAGGAAATATATTACTTCTTTTGTTCTCAGGATGTTAGTTCTGTTAACTATTCATTGGCACCTTTGGAAATGGAGAGCGTTAATTGGTCCCTAGTGGTCTGAAATGAGAAATGCATCTCTTGACAATTTCATTAGACTCTTCCATAAAACTTCACATTAGCTTAGAAACAAAAATGCTAATCATTTTAGGTAGGTTGATTATCTTATTTGAGCCATAGTTGAAATTACTTATTCTCTTACTGAAAATTGATGAATTACACACAAAATTGTGGGTACTAGACGAGCACCTGTATGTCAAGCTACTTAAGAAATGGAGGGAATGTCTGTAAATGTGTGCTGAGTAGATGGAGAGAACTCCAGCAGGAATTTTCTTTGTCATCTTTTTGTCAGCTTTATCATGGTTAATTTTACAAAAATAATGTGTTTGTTACTGTGGTCGCCCTGTGATTTAGCATTGGCTTATGTAAAATAATTTATTGTCCTGTCCCGGAAAATTATAGCAGTTTTTATGAGGAGTGGTTTGTGGGTTCACACAACCCACTTGGAGTGCCATTTACTATAATTCTCTTCTAAAACGACCATCAAACATCATGTAAATTGTTTTAAAAGGGAAAAGCCTTTCTTGAGAAAGCTAAGAAGAAATCTTCCTAGGCCTTCTTTTGTTTCTTCTAGTCAGTTTCATGATTTTAAGCTTGCAATTTATGTAGATCATTAGTGTTACAAAATACAGCACGCGTGTGTATAGGTGCAGATGGCTGCGAGCTCAAACTAGGGTAAACCTGGGAATTGATGCAGATTAATAACTGCCAAATGCATTATAGTCTTTAGATATGTTTTCTCTGACTTTGGAAATGAAATTAAGGAAGAAAGGAAGGAAAAGGAGAAGGGAGTGAGGAAGGACGAAGGAAGAAAGAAATTTAGCATATATGATTTTTTTAATCCTTCATGTTCTCTTATGGTGGTTGGGTACATTAAGACATCATTTTTAGTAACCAGTCTCATGAAACTCACATTTACATATACAAATAAATTTACTGTACTTAAAAAAACTCCTCCCTTGGCAGGTTTACCATGTCAGCTGGTTTGTTGTGCTCGGTTTATATGCAGTTTATGCAAAGAACATAAAACAGCACAATCACAAGGCCAAACTTGTGTCATGGTTTTCTGTACAGATGCCTGATTCTGATATTATCTTGGATTGAGCATGAGCCCAGTGGAGAGCAAGAGTGGAAGTCGTTAATGATTTTCTACAGCATTATAAGGCATTCTGTGCTTCCAGTCATTTAATACAGGTGTGCTTAGCAAACTTACAAAAAATCCATATACATGTGAAATATAAAACTGGGGCAGTTGTTCATTTTGTATGATACATTTATAATAAGTTCTTTTTAAGAGCAGCTTTCTTAATTCATGTGAGATCATTATATTTGCAGTATTTTATACGAACACTTGTATACAAAGTAGTGATAGTTATGGTCATGTGAATAGTGATATACACATTTATCTCTGCAAAATGTTTTTTCTATTCAAATTAGTGTGTTTAAAAACACAAGATTAGCCAGACATGGTGGCACACACCTATAAACCCAGCACTTGACAGGCGGAGGCAGGAAGATTACTGGGAGTTTGAGATCTACTTGGGCTACATAGTGAGTTGAAGGCCAGCCTGAACTACATAGCAAAACTTTGTCTCAAAAATAAATGAATAAATAAAATACAAGATTATTTCTGTTTCAAAAATTTGGTTTTGTGACAAGAAATCAGTTATAAGGAGATCCTACTTATATACCTTATAAAAAGTATCGGTAAAATTGTCAAATTTTCTTGACATGGCTGTAATTTAACTATTAAATGTTTCCTGTATGCTCATAATTTCCTAAAGAATATCAACCTAAGCGTTGTTATGTGACTATAAACTCCTCTCTTCACTGTGTGTAAAAACAGCACACACATAAAATTGACTTCCTAAAATAAAAATCTTTTTTGGAATTATTTCTTATTCTACAATGTCTATTTTTATTTTCTGGTGGGGTGTTTCTGTTCTGTCACTTGTCACAGCATAGCTAGCTGAAGTGAATTTGTGGAATAGAAAGCAAAGCCATAACAGGAAAGGACATTGGAAAGCAAGGACTGTAGCAGGACCCGGTGCCCCGATGCAGGCAGCGCCGAAGGGCCTTGCCGCGGCCACTGCAGGACAGACCCGCAGGACCAGGGTGGCCAGGCAGAGCTGGGCTCGTTTGACCAAGCCCAAGCCTGAGAACCGCGCTCGGTGGCAAGGGCTCTTCGTGGTGTTTTAATCAGTGCTGTGGAGTCTGCTACAGACTTTTGCAATTAAAAACTGTGTGTGAAGCACTGTTGAATAAATTGTTTTTACTACAAGATGTTTGGAAATGGGATAGGCACACTAACGGGGCCAGACTCTGAATTCTCCAAGTTAGATATTATTTTCCATTATGAATTTATAATAAGTTGCTATGTGATGACATCATTATTATTGTAAGTGATAGAGAAAGCTATGTGCAGGGTTTTTCTTTTTTTAGATTAGGAAATAGTTTTACTTTTTGGTTAACACCAATACTTCCTAGCAATATAGTTATTGAATAGAAATAAATAGGATTTTAGTCAGAAGATACCTAAACATATTTTTCTTACAGCTTACATCCAGGATGTTGATGTATCTTTGTGTCTATTTTTCACTTGAATGAAGAAAAATTTTCATGGATTTTGGTTAACACCGAATCCTTTATTATCAAATAGCTAACTTTTTTTTTTTTTTTTAAAAATCTTCATTAATGTGGCAAATTCTTGCTGGAAAAGAGGCACAGTTTTCCATTCCCCCCCCCCCCCGCAAACTGCAACTTCAAAAAATATGTAAGAGATGTAGCAATTAACCTACATGCACATTTATAATACTAGAAAATGGGCAGCTAGTTACATTCAAAGACAGGATCTGATAGGCCCAAATTGCTTAAAACATCACAGTTATTGAAGATATACCCTGGGGAATTTGAGAAACCATTTAACAGATGAAAGTACATTTTGAAAAGTTTGACCTTACAGGCAATCATAAAATGAATCAAAACAGTGCTTTTTTCCCCCTGAAATGTACAGAGCCCATCTGTGTCTAATCCAGTAATTATAGACTGTGTTCAATTACCTTTTCAAACTTGGAGCAGACTGGAGACGAGGCAGTGAGCAAACATAGGGTTTTGTCTAGACCTCAATTGACCACAGTCTAAAACCTGAATTTATATCTAATTTTATTTTTTGTTTGGTTTGATAGTTCTTAAAGGTTCATTTTTGCTACTTGGTGTTTTGCCTTCTTAGGTTCGAGATACTGTTCTTATTGCCTTTTCTCACCACAAAAGCTTTTGTATTAGCTGTAGCATATACTATAATCAGATGCTTGTTTTTTAAATTCTTACTTTTTCCTGCAAGTCAATAATTTGTGCTGGAGAAAAGACTGCATGGAATGGGGGAGAGGATTTTATCAGTGAGTAGTGGCTTATTTTAAATTGCTATTATAAATATTGCTGCTGATTATAATTCTTTTATGTAGTAGGAAAAACAATTTATTTCCCTTAAACTTAGGAAACTATAGATAGTTTCAAACTGTTTCATCCACTGAATATTTTTAGAAATAAATGCAGATCATTAAAATAAAATTTTTAATTAAATGTGTTACAGCTTTTTCTCTTTATACACTTTTGTTAACTTACCAGACTAGCATTCATTATAAGGTACAGTCTATAGTATTTAGAATCCATTTCAAGCCATTTCCTAACAAAGCCAGTCTGTAATCTAATGATCTGTGAGAATTATCCTCAACTGCCATGGCCAGATTCTAGACTTTTAAATTTTATCTGGAAACCATAGCAATTCAGATTTTTCTTTAATACAAGTCAAACAAAAGATGACTCAATTTTCAGAATTACCTATATGATATCAAAGCTCTTTTCCCCAATTATTTATTCTTCACTGTCATTCACATTCCAATTATCATTAGAAACACATATTTTGAGTACTTATGGAAGTGTCATTGCACATTAGGCTGTGGGTTTTTCTAGAAACTTTATAGCCATGCCTTGTATGTTACATTATTATTATTATTATTTATCAGTACCAGGGATCGAACTCATGACCACGTGCTTGCAAGGCAGGCGCTTATGCCGCTGAGCTAAATCCCCAGCCCCATGTTACGTTATTTTTAATAGTTGCCTTCATTTAGGTTTCACCCTCCTTGAAAGTTTTAAGGACTATTGTCATTGGAAAAGAAAAAAGTTTTATTTTGTTGGATGAATGTAGTTTGTTTGACTTTATGGAGAAAATGAAAGTTAAAGAGGACTGTAGGTACCTTATGCTGAGTGTTTCCATGAGACAGTTACTCAAAAACACTTAGTGTGACTTTCTTTACCTTCTTCCTGTCCTCATATGTGGACCTATTGTCATTGTCTTACTGGATACTTCTTATAGTCTTCACAGAGAGAGTGAAAGATTAGTCTTCCTTTGGGTCTTCTTTCACCCATCCTCTCATCTACTCCATAGAAAACACTAGATTCTTTCCCCTTCTTGTTTCAGAGACTAGAGCTCTTTCCAACTTCCTGTTTTTATTACCTAGTATGTTAGTACATCCTTCAGTGGTTTGATTTTTACACTGGTTGATTAAACCTGTTAATGCTTCTCATATTGGACTTAAGCTTCTTTAGATCAAAGACGGGATGGGTTGTTTTGTTCTCCCATTGTATTCCAGCTCTAAACACAATTCCTGGCTTTTTGCCCCCTGTTGACTGAATGGGAACAAAGTGAATCATCCATTCAGAGCTCTTAATATTGAAAGGTCAGATGGATCTTTATAAGTTACTAGAAATCATATTGAAATAATATGTAAACCCAGTCTCTCTCCCCGCTTCAAATAACAAAAAGATGAAACTTTGTATTTTACTCTACAGTTTTTTAGATGATAAAGTTTATTCCTGAGGTCCATGTTTTCTACTGAAGCTGCATTGTGTATTACTGAGCTTGGCAAAGCAATTGCTTAACTTACAACAGTTTTTATGCAACTGCTTCCCCATGTTTAGTGAGAAGATTGAGAAATGTTTTTGATTTATACACCTGCAGATTTTCAGGATTCATGAGGAGCCTTGTAGAAACGTTCAGTCTGATAAAGGTACCGTACACTTACTACTTTGAAGATGTTACTTGATACACTACAGTTCTGATATAAAGGGTCTACATGCGTGGACTGAAGTGTGGGGGTGATCTTTGGGTCTCTTTGAGGCTGGATTCTCTGCCACAGAGAAAAGTGGAGCCTCACAGTTTGTCTCCAGTATTGACTTTTCTGTACTGACCTCCCCTTCCCTCCAAGGTTTTCCATGTCTTCATCATACTCCTTCTTTCAGGTTGAAAGGGAAAGAAGTCATCGCTTATAAAAGCAATGATGAACATTTAGTCTTTTATTGAAAATAAGTTTATAGTTGTCTAATCACTATCACTTAACAAGTTATTGCTACATTAGCAAGGAGACAGACATCCCAGACCTTTGACGTTTCCATGATGTGAATGCTGGGGTCTTTTTTTTTTTTTTAACTCAGTGGACAATTAAGAGTCTCATTGGCCATTTGTTTCTGTTGATGGTCTGTTTAAAACATAAGAACATGACTTTTACCAACTTTGGGACTTTAGAGGCTTTCCTTGTACCACATTTAAGGAATTTACTTATGAATTTTGAAACTACTACTATTCCTGTATATTGCCAGCGAGGAATATCGCCCCCCAAACCAACTACAATACTGTTAAGATCCAAGAGCAGTGCACTGAGGGCCAGGCCCATTAGACCTAGAACTTCCCCAAACAGATTGGGGTGCCAGTGCAAGGTCTTCTCCTTCTCCTCCAAGGCCTTCGGATCGGGCTGGCATCGATGCTGCAGAGGGGCCGTTTCTGAGTTAGGCTGTGATCTGCTGCCTGAGCCCACTTTCTCTGAAAGTTTGCCGGTAGTGGGCAGCCCCAGGGGCTCCGGCTAGCCTCAGCCGAAGCCAAGACGGGAGGAGCCCCTCTTCTCTGAGCCCAGTCTCCACTGCACATGAAACATACTTTCTAGATTTGCTAATGAGAGGTCCAGGGAAGGATTTCTGTTACCTGCTTTATCTCAGTCCTTGGGAAGTCTTAGAAAAATTTAACTTAGACCTAAACTTTCTTCTTTGCATTCAGAGTTGGATGTATTCATGTCTGTTTGATATGTGTATTATCATATTCCTAAATTTTATTCTTGAACTCAATTGGAAAGTTTCAAGGAAAACATTTGGTTTTCTGTTAGCCCACAAATTGGGCAATGGTTGTTCAATTATGGGCTACCACTGACTGAGGCAGAGTCACGTGGTGAAAGTATATTTTGTTAGTAGCCCACAGAGCATGCCACTGTCAGTCCTTTGTCATGTCTGATTGTGAGCAATATGCAATAGTAATAATCCCAAATTTCTTCTGTGGATGACTTCAGTGTGCCATCTAGAGATCCACTTTAAAGTACCTCAGTGAAAAAAACCTCCACGCGTGAATTCTGTGTCCTCAGCCCACTTATCCAGTCCCCAGCTGGTCTCCTGGTGGACTTAGATATATCTGTGAGTACCCAAGCCACAAACACATCTAAGTACAGGGAAGCAAATGCTGTTCAGTGTTATGAAGAGCCACAGATGAACAGGCTGTTCACTGTATGTTGTGGGTATTAATAAATATTAAATGGATATGATAGATTCCCATTGCTATTTGTCCCCAAACCACCCTTCTGTCAACAACAGCACTTTCTACCTTTGGGAACTGATCCTCCCTCTGACATAAACCTGGTGATTTTAGCAGAAGCTCATGTGTTCCCCAATAACATTGTCTAAACTCTCATTCACAGACTTGGTACCAGACTCAAATCAGGCCAATCAGAATCCTTTCCTAGGACGTATTAAAAAATTTGAATTAAGAAAAAGAGTCATTCTCTGTCTAGAGACCCAAATTTCAACAAACAGAACTCAGCAGCCTTTGGTGGCTGAGCTGCAATGAGAGAATTAAAGCTAAAATGCAGAGAAAAGAAAGATTAGAAATCAAGAGAGTTCTGGAGGTTTAAATGTCTGGTTCCAATTGTTTCAGAGGCCCAGCTGTATCTTTGCCCTTCCCATGTTTGGATCATTTAAGCCAGTGGTGTTTAACTGGGGGCAATTTTACCTCCCGGGGATATTTGCCAATGTCTGGAGACATTTTTGGTTGTCATGAATAGAGAGCTGCTGCTGGCATCTAGTGGATACAGACCAGAGATGCTAAACATCTCACACTGTACAGGATAGGGCTCCCACAAACAAACCCTGGCCCCCAAAGAAAGAATTATTCAGCCCAAAAGGTCACTGTGGCTGAAATTGATAAGCCCTGAATTTTAATCCATCTTTCATATATTCCATAGTATGCATTTGAATCCCTTCCTTTCTTTTTGGAAAGTTAGCCCGAGTTAGTTTCTATTCAGAAGACCTTAGCTAACCTAAACAAGTTGTGAGTGTTGTAATTGGTACACATTTCATTCCAATATTTAAGATTTTCCAAAATGCAGTATAGTGGACCCAATATGCAGATAATCCATCACCCAGGTATAGAAGGACTGTCCATTTGTCAGATGGACATTTATAGGCGTCGGTATCTAAACAACACATATTCCAAACTTTATAATCTTTGACATAAAAACTACTCATAAATTGCTGCTAGGGTTACATCAACAATATGCTGCATGCCCCAAGATTTCTTTGAGAGTCGACGTTCAACTCATGTAATAAGGGGTGAAATGACCATTTTTAAGATTAAGTATAATCAATGTTAAGTGCTTGATTGCATGGAACAAGGCCCAGTCTCTCACAGTGGCCATGGTAGGAAACTGCCAGGTCAGCCTTAACAGGGCAGCGGAGTCCTCCAGGACATGCAAACTCACGCCGGGCATGAGCTTCCTGGTGGACAAGTTGATGCAAAGCAAGCTAGTGAATGGTAACCATGCAGATCTGAGGCACTGGAGGCTGCAGTGAATCACCCAGGTTAAGCACTGAATTCAAGATTACTTGCATTTTATACAAAAGCTGTTTTTAAAAAAACTTTCCCTGACTACATTTTTATAAAACTATAGAGGTTCTCTTTCGGATTCTCTTCCTCCTGCCATCTTTCATTGCTCTGGTTAAACTAGAGTTAAACTGGTAGAGGATTTGGAAAGCTAAATTTCTTTCCCTTTCATTCTCCCTCTCTTCTCTTTTCTTTTGCTCACAGCTGATATACAGTACATACTGACTAAATACTTGTTCATAAAAGTGATGAATAGTGATTTCATCCAGTCTCTTGGCTCTTAATATTATACGTAAGCTTGTAGCCCCCACCTTGTATTTCCAGCGTGGACTTCTCTCTACTCAGAGACATCTACAGATGTCTCCCTTGCTGGTATCTCTGCTCTGATGTCTCAAGACACTTGGGCCCCTTGCTGCTGGGCACACACTGTCCCAGGGCCTTCGTATTTGTGTTCCTGGTACAGTATTTGGAATGCTTTTCCTTAGATGTGGTTCTAAAGAGATACCTGCCTGCTATTCTTAGCTCCCCTCTGTCAGACATTTCTGCTATGCTGTCTTCTCAATAAAGCCATCCTGACCACTCCACTAAGAATGGTAATTTATCTTGTGTCCTCCACTGTGCTTACTTTTCCTTACCTTGCTCTACTTTTGCTTTCCCCCTAATATTTATCACCATCTAGTATACTTTATTAACTCACTCGTTGCTGAGCTTTTGTTTTTTCAAGAATGTCATACGAATGGAATTATATAGTATGTGAACCTTTGCAATTGATTCTTCTGCTCAGTTGGAGTAATAATGTCCTTGTGATCATTCATGATATGTTTTTATCAGTAGTTCCTGTCATTCTTTATTATTGAGTAGCATTTCACTACATGGCAGTTCTACCTGTCAGTGGACTTTTGGGCAGTGTTTGGTGTGGGGCAATTGTGAATTGAACTGTTACAAATACTTGTGTGCAAATTTTAGTGTAAGCATAAATTTTCATCTCTCTAGAGCAAATATATAGGAGATTGTGAAGTCATATGTTAAGTGTATGTTTAGTGTTATAAGAAACTGCCTGTATAAAAATGTTCATAGCAACATTATTGTATAACAAATGAGTGAAAATAATCTGAGGTCCATAACTAATGAATGAGTAAATAAAATTATGTATCTCTGCAATGAGATATTATCTGGTAAGACAAAGCAATGAAGTACTGCTACATTTACGTACCTTAAAAACAGCTGTCATAGTAAGGACCACATACTGTGTAAATCTTGCAGTATAGAGCTGTCTGGAACAGGCCGATGTATAGAGTTGGAAAGTTGAGGGGTCGCCCAGTGGTGGGAGGGTGGGGAATGGTCTGCTAAAGGGTGCGAGGTTTTGGGATGCCGAAGGCTCAAAAAAGTGTTTGAGATGATTGTATTATTTGTGAATATTTCAAAAACTTACATTCTACACTTTAAACAGATGTGGCCAGGAATTTAGCTCAGCAGCACAAGCGCCTGCCTAGCAAGCACAGGGTAGTAAGTTCGATCACTGGTACCCCCACCCAAAAAAAACCAGATTGTGTACTGTGTTAAATCTCTTTAAAGTTCTTATTTAAAAAAAAGTAAAACTCACTGCTGACTTGTATTCCACAGTGGCCTTACCATTTGGATTCCTGTCAGCAGTGGAGGAGAGTTCCAGGTGCTCCATGCCCTCACTAGCACTTGGTGGTGTCAGGGAGTTGTTTCTGCTGTTTTAATAAGCGTGCTGTGCTCTTGTGTTAATTAGCATTTCTCTACTGTCTAACGATGTCAGATGCCTTTCATGTGTCTGTTTGCCTTCTTAGGGAAGTGTGGGTTCATGTCTTTTGCCTGCATTTGAGTTGCTTCTTTTCTTTAAGTTTAGAGTTCTTTATACATTCTGAATACAAGTCCCTTCTCATTTTTGTGGGTTGAAATATTTTCTCAGTCTCCCAATTAGCTTGTCTTTTCATTTGCCTAAGTTCTTGTAGATGAGTTGCAAGCTCTGTTTATTTCTGTATCTTCCACACCTCTTAGGGTATCTAGCACAAAACAGTTAATATTGATAGATGTAGAATGAATTCCTTCTTCTTCCTGATTAGCAATAGATTTTTTTCCTGAGAAATTATAAATATATATTTTAAAAAACCTCATTGGATTATTTCCTAGTTGAGATGCTTCCTTCCAGTTGTATCTTTAGAGAAAAGTCAACCATGTGGACATCCTAAAGTGTGGCACGAGCCAGCGTGATCCCTTCTCCCCCACCCTCCACGCACGTTCTTCCCTGTCTGGAGCAGCCCTCCCTGAGCTTTGCTCAGCCAGCTCCTTTTATAGTTTATGTCTTAGTTCGAGCCTCACTTCCATTGATTTCTTCTGCCCCTGGGAATGTGAGTGAGAACACAAGAGCTGCGGTCTTTACCCTCTTGAGGTTTTACCTTTAGTGGCAGAAACTCCCTGGATTCCTTCCCTAGCCTGTGGTATATACTTCTATTTTACGCTCTCTCTCCGTCTCTCAGTGTTTCTGCTGCACAAAAGTGTCATTATTGGTAAACATGTGTTTATTGTTTTTCTCTTTACCAAATTATAAGCCAGTGACCTTTAAACATTTTTGTTCATTTTGAAAGGAATTTTGGAAAAACTTAGGTAACCACTCCTATATATTTTAAACTGACTTCTGTAATTTTTCATCATAAGTTTAAGTAGTTGCAAAGGATATAATTTCCAGCATACTATAAAATTTGACATTTTAAAGTGAAACTTTTTATCACTCTTTTAAATGTATTCCATTTGATACATTTGATAGCCTCTATCATTTGTTTAAAAAAAATCTCTGACCTTTCTTGCAGTTATAAATTTTGCAACCTTTCTTTTTCTCACTGAACTCCTGTCCCCAATTAATATCCCTTACATAATACCCTATCCCTGGTTAGGCTTGGAAATGTTACCCTGATTATTCTGTCATACTTCTGTGCAACAAAACTAGGTCTATAAATTGAAATTTAATTTTTAAAAAATTCCAATGGTGACCAAAAGGCTCTACACACTCTGTTGTGACTTTTGTGATTATTAACAGTACACATGGATTGAAACAGAATACATTGTTTTGCTGGAGACCCTCTCGGGGCAATGTAGAGGTTGCATTTTTCTCAGTAGTAGGTTGTATGCAGTGGGAGAATATTACTTCTTTCTGGAATGTGACAGGGCTTAATATCAGTTGCACTCCTAGTTTCGCAGACAGAAGGGTGCAGAAGCCTTGTTGGCACACAGGAGGAGAGGAGAACGGAGGTTTTGTTTCTGCACTGCCGCCCCACGCAGTCTGGGAACTTTCCCCTGAATTACAGGCCAGAGCCAGCAATAACTGTTTTTATGATCTGTCAGATGGCAACTCAGTTAGATCTTCCTTTTGTTGTATGTTGGTTGGAGAAACCCGGGAGCTCCGGGGCTTGTGAGAGGGCTGGTCACCCAGCCCCTAGCACCATTCGCTTCCCCAGTCCTCGGGACTGCGCACAGCCCTTCCTTCAGGGTGTCCAGGGGAGGACAGCGTAGTCTGCTCCAGGTGGTCAGGACTGCCGTGGCACCCGAAGTGGGAGAAGGAGACCATGTCGGGCACCTGGCAAAGCAGAGCAGCTTGGGACAAGATAAGGGCCCTATATCTGTCCCCTGAGAACCGTGTGTGGCAGGGGCATGCAGCAGCTGCTCAGGGTGAGCTCCGCTGTGCAGTGTGCTGGGCCGGGGAGCTGGGCCTGCCGCTTTCACACCACAGTGCCCCCCGTAAAAAGTTGTTTTCACTGATACTCAATACAGGAAAAAGCTTTTTTGTAAAAATCTGACTCCAAGTCTATAAACCTTTTAGTTTCCTTTGAAAAGATATAAAAGATAAAATATTTTATATATTCCTGAATAGTCTCATGCAATAAGGTTAATTTTTATGAACAAAAATAAAAACCAGTAATGTTTTTATTAATTCAGCAACTGTGGCAAACTTGCTGGGAATGCCATTTGCCTTCAAGTCTTTCTGTTTTCTCACCTCTTTTGTTTTAGGTAACTTTTACTGTTTTCAAGTGACAAGAATCTGTTCAAATTTCCTGACAAAACAGCCCTAGAATAGTTCTGGTATGTTGTACACCAATGCAGTTTTCATATGAAAACAGCATGGTCATTTGTCCCCTTTCTGCCTGGGAGGCTTTTGGAGCGTCTGGAAGACAGTCTCACGGTGCTCACGTCACAGAGGTCTGCGTGCAGTATGGCTGCTGTGTACACTGAGAAACAGGAGCTGCAGGTGGGCGGCTTCCACTGCCTGCAGCGTGCAGATGCTCAGTGCTTGGTAGTGTCCTGGAGGTTTCTGTTTTTATGCAGAAAACCTAATGCAGATTTTTGATTGCCTTCTCAAATGCTGCACTCCTGCAGGAAACCTTATCTTCATGAGAGCCTCTGGTTTTCTGTGAAGTCATAATTTCGAATCAGAATTTCCAGCTGTGGCTTCTAGTTTTATGGAGCCTGAATTAAGAATCAAAAGCTAGATTATGTATTTGAATACTAGAAGTGACTGTTATCTTTCTTTGTGTAAAACAGTGTGGCAGTTGTACTTAAGTATTTCCAATTTGCAGGGTTGTTGTTCATAATCTGTTCCAAGAAAAACATTGAGTAACAGCTGAGCAGCTCCAGGTGACTAGGTGGGGTTTAATTCTCCTGCCAGTGTCCTGCAGATCTAACCCAATGTGTCTGCACCACAAAGGGGAACCCTGAAATGTCAGAACTCCCAGCCGCCTGAGAGGTCATTTCTTCTGACTTCCCTGCATGTTTCAGATGAGGAAACTGAGGTCTTAATTTGCACTACTTAGGGGAAATCATCACTAAGTTGAAGGAAGAGGATCTGGGTTTAGTCACGTTCTGCTACTTCTCTTGTTTGCTGCACCTGTGAAGCAAGGCGGTGGCCTTGGCAGTACTGCTGGGGGAGGGGTCCCTTGTGCCAGGACTGAGGCCGGGTAGGCTGGGGTCTCTTTGGCAATATGAATCACTATTTGAAAATATTTCTTGTTTTTTACAAAGTCAAAGTTTTAATGTACAAAATACTCTGGCATTACAGTTCATCTCTGTGAAAAGTTAAAAGAAACAACTATTTGCATAATAGAAAAATAGTTAAATTATTGTAGACTTAAGCAACAAGATGCTATTTAGCTTTTAAAGCTAATTATGTGCTAGAATTTTTAAATGCATGGGAAGTACTCATGGAGTTAAATAAAGTGGGAGGCAGAATCATACGTGTAATATGGCTTCAGTTACATGAAGGATACATGTGCATGAAGTGGGTAATAATTGCAAGTTTATTTCATGGAATGGTATTATAGGTTGTTTTTTTTCTTTTTTATATTTTTCATACTTTATAGGCCCTGCACTATAAGCAGAAATAAAGTTATAAATATTTATATATAATGAAGAGTTAAGTTTCAAAAAGAATAATACAAGGTAACCGAAAGTTATTTTAGAAAGCCAGTGAAGATAGGATTATAGATGTATCACCCCATTAGCCTGTGCTTGGGTGGTCACACACATGCCTGCCCACCTCCACTCCATGGAGCAGGTCCCCTTGGTGCGTGACAGTGACCCATCTGACCTGTGGGCAACAGGGTGAAACCCATCAATAACTGTTTTAATTAACAAGCATTTTATTTGGAAAAAAATAGGTCTGAGCAGCCATTGCACCTCTTGAATGCCTTTACTCCTTCCTTTAGTGGACAGTTTAGAGTGGCTACTCACTAGCTGCTCTGATGTGAAGGTTCTGCCCTGCTGCTACTGATTTTTGCCCAGCAATTGTTGAAGTTTTTCTAACTCTGCTTCCAGAGCACAGTATTCTGTTGTGCCGGTAACTTGACACAGTTTCTGTTCTCACCTGGCTCAAGTTTAATCATTAAGCTGGCTTAGCTGGTGAATAATGAACAGTTGTGTGGAAGCCAGTCCATGAATACCTGTGAACCTGAAAATGCTACTTTCCTCAGCACTGGACATGGTGTGATCCATGCTGCTGTTTCTTTGCTGTGCAACATGGGCAAGCAGCTGTGCATATTAAATGCTGTTTTTCTAAAAGGTAAGCTTTTCCAGAGACCAGCATGGTTTGCTTTACTTTCAGAATTCTTTGAAAAATCTATGAATATTTTGAAGTCCTCAATTCTACTTTATAATTTCAAATTAATAACTTCTTACTACTGTAATTTCATACGTTTTATACTACCCCCAGGAAAAAAAGGTATTTACTTACTTCAAATTTCTGATATTGATTTCAGTTGGTCTCATTCCACATTACAATTATGGCTTTCCATTCCACAAGGTATGGCGTAGAGTTGTGTTTCAAATTTGCAATGGGTCATGCATTCATAAAGCTACTGTTTTTAATTTGAAAGAAAGGATCTTTTAAGGAAAGTTTGTTGGGCACTGGGATAAATTTTTGACATGCTTGTCTACTGTAAATTCAGGAGAGCCTCAAATTATTACTGCCCTGCTGTGAGGTGGCACCCTTGGCGTGTTCATGTGCTTGTTTGGCCTGGCTGCCCCCGTGTCCATGTGCTATAACGCAGGTAGCCCACAGCTGGAGCACGCGCGTGAGGGGGATGTGGTCTGTGTGGAAAAACTACCTTACACTCCATGAAATAGGAGCCGGGGTGCAGTGGTAGCGTGGAGTTCCTTCCACAGCCTTCGCAGTGCTGCCTTGCTTCTTTCATCGTCTGTTTCTCTTCTACTGAGAAACCTAGATCTTCTTAAAACTCAAGCTCCTATCTGATTCATAGGTAGGCCTGTATTGATACTTGTTATTTTTATTATTCTTTAAACATCCTGACTGGTAGTTTTGTTCTGATGAATAGTGAGTAAGCACCCTTAGGGCTGTTTTACTTACAGAGTTCGTGAAATCTTTGATTTTGGATTAGACCAATGATACAGATTGTCCAAACCCATGTATTTACTTTTATTATTTCAGTAAATATTTATGGGATGCATACTGTGTACCAGTACCTGTGCTGGTGAGTAAAGGTGTGTTGGCAGTAGTGTTAGCATTATTTGTAGTTTATTACTGTTATTGATCTTATTTTCTAGTACTATTTGCCAAGAAAGTATAAGTCACTGAAAATCCATTTGCTTCTTTTTTGCTTGGGGGATGCATGCCCCAGAAAAACAAGTTATTCTACATAGAAAAACAAGCTTCCAAATTTAGAGGAGATCCACATAAACAAGTTGCAAATTTCTGATAAAACACAGTGTGCACTGAAGTTCTGTGGAAGGAAGAGTCTCCTTTTCTATGAGAGTGGTTCATTTTTGTTTTTCCTGCTTAATACAGTTATAAAAGTCTTATATGACTGTTGTGTAGTAAACAGGGAACTGTGTCTGGCCACTTACAGTGATAAGTCATTTCACCTGTCTTGGATGCCGTGTGCCTTCTCATGCAGCCATCTGTGCATACACTTTGGCCCGAAGCCTGCTGTCTCCTTAGCTTCTTTTTGTGTTTT
Source organism: Hydrochoerus hydrochaeris (assembly GCA_004027455.1). Lineage (NCBI taxonomy): Eukaryota > Metazoa > Chordata > Mammalia > Rodentia > Hydrochaeridae > Hydrochoerus > Hydrochoerus hydrochaeris. The sequence goes on along the minus strand of PVLA01005258.1, from coordinate 39,912 downwards.
AGAAGATAAAGTTTGTTTACTCTCATAAAAATAAGAGCTTCCATTCTAGCTTTAGTCGATGTGTCTCAGGAAGACATGACAAAGGGGTTCTGAGGGACCGAGGAGCAACCTGTTGCAACAGAGCTCGTGGCTTGTGTTCAAGACAGTCACAGCAGAGTAGCAGCCCAGGAGTCCTTAGGAGCAGAGGTCCTGGGATAAGATTGCGACTGGGTTTCAGTCCTGTCCTGGTGCTTACTAGCTGAGTGACACTGAGCACACCCTTGACCATTATGAGCCTCGGTTTCCTCATATATAAAAGAGATAACGAGTTTCCTCATGTGTAAAGTAGCACCTCCATAGAAGGTCACTAGTGAGAATTAAGTGAGTTAATTAATGGTGGGACCGGAGGGCCCCACGCCTGATGCATGTTGTTTTCCAGGGCTGTTGATGTCTTTGTTGCTTTGTGCAGAGTGAGAAAGCATTTGGTGTACAGTTTCAGGGCCTGGTCACTCAGTACTGATGAGGCTCACTGGTGACCTCTTTTCATGTAGCCATTTCCACTGACAGTACATTACAAATACCTTAGAAAATGGACTCTTATGACCCTTCTTGGCCTATTGTTAGTGATCCTAGGAATCCAGCCCACCTCAGGGAGTAAGATTGGGGGCCAGGCTGTCCTGCACCCATACCAATGGGGCCTTGCTGGCTCCGGACCCTGACTGGATAGTCTGAGTGATTTTCCACCCCCAGCCACTGCAGGGCCTGGGTTCTGGAGCCATCACCCTCAGAAGCTGCTCCAGTGGAGATGCTGGTTGTATGGAACTGGATTCTGTGTGAGACGTGAAGCGGCCAGACCGTACGCTCTGGGCTCTCTTCGGTATTGTTTTACTTTTCTCCTTGGCAGCTTGAGGGAATCTTCTCCCTGCCTCCTTGAAGGTCATGTAAGGCCCTGTGTCCCACATGCTTCATCTAGCTATTTGAAGCATCTGTTCTTTTTTGCATCCTAAGTGCTTAAGGCTTAGAAAAATGTAGTCTCCAGCATGACACTGTCGCGTAACTTGACTGGCAGTGGTTTTTTGGTTTTCTGCCCCCAAGCCCGTGATATAATGGTTATTTAGCAAGGGAGAGGTCAGAGATGAAATGTCAGTCTTTCTACCCACAGTTGAGTAGGCAGTATCGTGCATAAGCCTTGAAAATGACACACAGAAGCTACTGACTTAAAAATAGCACAGATAGTCCAGGCCTCAGCCTTAGCTCCAAGGGATGGGCAAGCCCAGTGGAGCGTGGATGCAGGATTGGAGAGGGGAGAGGCAAAATTGGGGACCCAGGGAGGACCCAAGGCTGAGGCTGGTGGGGTGGTCCGGAGGAGGTAGACAGAGGAGCCCTGAAAGATTTGGGTCCTGGGTGGCAGCTTGGCTGTTGCACTGTGGCAGGAGACCATGAGGAGCTGTAAGGTCCTAGCCTGAGCAGCCCGCGATGGTCTCGTGAAGAAGGGCAGCTTGCTGGCACGGAGACTCCAGCCCTAGGGTCGCGCTGGGCTGCAAAGCTGGGCAAGGGCCCGGGAGGCCCCAGTGATGTTGGATGTCCATCTGAATATGCTGGGCTTTCTCCCCTCTCTCACCCCTGGTGCTGCTGTTTAAAGAAGCCAGTGCTTCTCTCAGCTAACAGTGACCCAAGGCAAGAATCTCTCACTCTCAGCTTCTTCATGTTTAAATGGGAGGTCTCATGTTATTTGCTTTACTTTTCTCCAGAACTATAAAGAACAAGTGAAAAAAAAAAAGCCCTTGTTTTTCAAAGTATACATGGGCAACTGCTCTTGATGGAGGTACTTAAGGAAATACAAATTGACTGTAAGGTAAAACATTGAGTAATCTGATCAGCATGGCTGTCCTCACGTGCCCTCTCTATACCTCTGCTCTGGATAGCCGCAGAGCCCATAGTGTTCTGTCATTCAACTTGGAATTCTCACAAGCCTTTTAACTTCTTCCATTGTTCACAGTAGGATTCTGGAAGAGCCTCCTTTTTAATAATAATAATAAAAAAATCTGTTCCAGTTTCTTGAACAAAATTCATTTACCTAAAAAGAAATGTTGTTATGTCATTTTTATGTTTAAAAATTTAGTCTGGTGCTAAGATGGACAAACACCAGACTTTTTTTTTTCCTTTTGATTTAACCCTACAATGGAAATATGAATGAGGGCCATCTTGTGTCTCTGTGGTTTGCAAGAGAACATTCTAGTGGCTTTTAGCATTGGCCTGACACTATGTGATAGGCACTTTCCTATACCATTTGCATTTCACACACCTTTTGAGGCAAAGACTGTTGTTTTTCCCATTTTAGAAATGAGGATATTGAGGCAAGACAGATGAGGTGAATTGGGAATGGCTGCGTGGCTCTTGACTGTCAGAAGCTGTACTAGACCCAGGCAGTCTGACCCCACGGCCCCTGCTCAGTGGCATTTCTGTGTCACCTCCTCTGTGGTTCCCAGTTCTGGGAGCTTAGGACGGGGTGGGGCCGAGGGGAGAAACAGATCTTACGAGGCCCTTGAGACCACGGCGATCTTCTCCTTTCTCCTGCTTCCAGGGTCGGAAGACTGCTGCCTCTGTTTCCAGGTCCACCAGAGTCCTCCTTCCCTATCTCACGGCACAGGTCAGGGCCTCACATGTCAGGGTCCTTTATGGGTCAGCCCTGGAGGTGGGTATCCTTGCCCATGTGTGTATCCTGCACAGTGTCCAGCAGTCTTTTAGACACAGTGCTTCACTGTGAATCCCTTGGTGCATGATTCAGTGTACTGTGGTTATTTGGCATTAGGGGAGGTCCCTTAAAGTCCAGATGGCATGGAGAGTTAACTGGACAGATCTAAGGGGGAGTACTAATTCCAGCATATCTGAGCTCGGTCTTACTTACAGAATGAGAAAGATGTTAATACGGGGGATTGTTGTGAAGGTTAAATGAGATATTTAAAATATAGAACATTCTTTGTAATATAGTAAGTAGAAATAAATGTTAAATCTTTTCCTCATAGATGAAGCACAGTATCCTTGGATATGAAAAATTACTCGAAAACGTACTGCTGATCTTTCAGTCAAATGCAAGAAACCATAGAATTTCTGGAGCTAAAATAGACTTGAGGGAACAGGAAGTGCAGCCACTTCATTTCATAAGCAAGAAATGCAGCTCCGAGAAATGCCTCGACTGGGTGCACCGCGAGCCAGGTGCAGTCTTCGTGCAGAGTGTGCTGGCAGGGGTTGTAGGCTGCACTGTCCTGCAGCGGTTATCGGTTATCGGCAGCCTTCACCTCGTTTGTGTCGTCTGTCACAGCGCACTCTTGGCTGTGTTCTGAAGAGCTTTACAGACCTGACCTCCTGACTCCAGTGGGAGGTTTGTCTCTTAAGCAAAATCCTAAGGGAGACCACCATGGATATGAGGTCAAGGAGAGACAAGAAAATTACACACACACACACACACGCACGCACGCACGCACGCACGCACGCACATGCACACACTTTTTTTTTAATAGGAGAGGAATAATAATTACATATAAAACATACAAACCATGAATGGTTGAAAGCACACAAAGCCCTTCCTAGTTCATGTGCTCCCCGAAGAACGAGGCTCTTCTGTGTTGTGTAACTTGGTGCTTGTGTCGGGTTAGAAGCTGGAGGGAAATGAAGATATTCCGAAATGCTGCCAGCAGCACATAGACATTTTGTCATTACTAACCATCAGATTGCAGAAACTTTAAAATGGCATTGTGCTTTTTATTTTAGAACTATTTCAAATATTATCTAGTATTACTGTAGCATAGATTTTTTAGCTTATTATAATTTGAATTAAAGGTGAAAATTCATTGATACATATTATATTTAGAGACTAATTGCTGAGGGAGTGTACAAATTACAGCGATGATAGACATATCATTTAAATCAAAATTCCTGATTCCTATCCCCCTAACTAAACAATATAGAAAATTTTTTTTGACCACAGAAGAATAATTTTTAGGACACAAACATGCTGTGTGGTCAGTTAAATACAGTGCAGATCACTTATTTTTATCATTAACATTCCTCACCCTACTCTTTCCCTTTCTGCACCTAATTACATATACTAAAATGTCTTGATTTTCTTAAATGCTTGGTAAATTTTCCCTTTGTAGGGCTGAAATTAACTGTGCATAGTAAGGGAAGGAAACGCTTATAGAATTGTTTGCGAAAGATAATAAGTATTCAAAGCATTGTTAGCAGTGCCTAAACTTAGGTGGAGAAACACCTATTTCTTGCCCCTTGGAGGATTTTGGTTGCCTGAAAGCAGAGATATTTGTAGTTTGGATTTTACTCATTGTGTGTACAATATGCTGTATAATCATTTGACATTTATTTAGTAGTTATTTTAGGACATTATCATCAATGCCTTCATTTCCAAATAGACAGGTTTTAAAAAACATAAAGAGAATATGGCTAACTTTAAAAGTTATTTATCATACAGAGAAATACCCAAAGCTACAAATTTAAATCTCATAAAAGTTAATCGAATTTGGTAGTACACAGATTTCCTTAGCATCTGAGTTTCATAAACCTTGAAAACTTTGATATTTTAAAAGTGTTGCAGGGGTTCGTTTTTCCCGTCCCTGTATTTTCTCAGATCTCTTGGGAAGAAGACAGTGGCACAGAAGAGCCTGTAGACTCCTACAGACGTCCCTGACTGCTTTTCAAGTCAGAAATAAGCTTGTGTTAGTCCCAGTGTGATATGCAAAAGCCGAGCATGTCTCCATTGTCAAACGTGAGAAACAGAAAGTGTAGTCATCACCAGAAAGTTGGTTCGTGATGTATGGCTGGGTCTTCGTGTAGAGGAGTAGTGGCTGGTATTTTCAGTTTCGCAGTAAAAACAAACTTCCACCATGAGCCGTTCTCCTCACTGTTACTGTTAAACTCTTTTCTTTGTTCTCCTTTCTTTCTGCTCATTCTTAGATGATCCACAAGTACTGTTGGATCCTGTAGGTTTCACTTTCTTTTCCTGCTGAGGTTGATAGTGAATATGGTCCTAGAGCAAATCGTTTCTAACAGAGTATTTACTTTCTTTGCTTACAAGTTCAAGAGCCAATTAAATGTGTTTGATTAATTTATCACAAAGAGTGTTACCTTGAGTTAGAACAATTTTACTCTGGAAAATTCTTTCTGCTCAAAAGAAAGCCCCTCATTTCTAAGAGCAGAGCTCTGATTTTAATTAAATAAAGAGCATTTTGTGCAATTTTTCCCCCTAAAGCTTAAGACTAATTTCTATGGTTACTAGGGATATAAATCTCTAGATTGCCTTAAAACAAAGATTTTTGTTCAGGAGAGAGTTGACAGCACCCTTTAAGAAAAGCTATTACTTAATTTTACTTTCCTAAGTTTAAACACATAAAAATATTTGTAATGATACCCCAAAGGCATCATAAAAATGTAAAATAATTATACTCTAAAATATCTAAAATTACAGGAAATAGATCTCATTGTAAAAAAATGAACTGGGATTCATGGCTGGAGAGTTAGGGTGTGACATACTTTGAAACCAGAATCTCTTGTCAGACCTTTTCTTTCTTTCTTTCTTTCTTTCTTTCTTTCTTTCTTTCTTTCTTTCTTTCTTTTTTTTTATGATTAGAAAAAAAAATCTTTTCTGTTGTCAGTCATTCAGACTTTAAAATACGTTCTTTCTATTAGGAAATATTTCTTTTCAGTTTCATTACCTTTAACTTGTTTTACTGTATAGAGTCTTAAATCCCTTGGGAGAGACAGATTTCTGTCTTTAGAATTAGAGGGAATCATTGAGTTTGTGGATCAACTATCCCACATACACTTTGGACTGCTTTAAATACTATTTTTTAAACTAGTATTTAATAGCCCAGTCTCTTAAGCAGCATAAATAGCTCCCAGTGTTTTACTATTCAAGGTATATTTCCTCTTTCAGTAGATAATGTTAACTGGTAAGTTGTTCCCAGGTTAAAAGTTTGACATATTTTAATAAACGTAGTACAAAATCTGTCATAGGCACATCAAGGAAAAATCTGCAACTCTTTAAATAAATGAAATTAATATTTATCTTCTTTCCAAAATTAGTGTCAAGATATTTCTTTTGCATTTTTACTTATTAAATTTAAATTGGGGCTTATTATACTCATAAAATGTTCAGAGTGACATTTTGAAAGAAACAACACTGTACATGTGATATGAATATCACTAAGGCTAGAGGTGAAAACATGCCTGACCCAGGAATGCTTTGCATTAAATGAGTTTATATTTTGGAAGCAAAACAAGGGAAAAGAAAACTACATTACCGCCTTTGCCCTTTTTTTTTTTTAAAGAGACAAGAAAATTAAGTTGAATGTAGGTATTGAAAGTGCTATAGGCTGAATGTTTGAACAACAAAAGTAAACACTGATTATTGCAAATGTATATTCGAGCCAATTTGCTTTTATCTTTCAAGCAAAACATTTCCCACAGTTTTTGTAGGTTTTTATTTAAGTTGAGAAAACTTTGGAAGTTTGTGTGAAAGTATAAGTAAGTTTTGGAAAGTCATGATTAGAGTTTGATAATAAACATGCAAAAGTAAATTGGGAAACTATTAAAGTTGGATGAAACATTTAATAATGTTTTCTCTAAAAATTTGTCCTCCAAAAAAGGAACTGTGATTTAGGTGGATCTGGAACAAAGACTTTGACTATAATTTAAAATAAGGCTCTGAATTTTTCAGTGTGGGTGAAGTTTTTGTTTTATTTTTTAGAGAGCTTTAGTAATTGTTATAGGTGTCTCCAAAATGACATTTTCCAGTTATGAGCTCAAAATCCATTGAAAACACAAAATGCTTAGTTTCCAATAAAATTTAAACATTTTTAAAAAATCATATATGGAGAGTCTCTGCTTTGTAAGGAAGAATAATATTTTAGTATTTTAAAAATTATTGATGTGTACCACAATTTGGATATAGATAAAAATAAAAATTTAAAAACCTTAATCTGAAATGTCTTATACAATTAACTCATAATAGCAAATTGGCATTTTTTGTTCAGTTGTTTATCCTCCAAGTCTTGGGGAGAATTGTCTGTTTTCTACAGTAGTAATTTCTGTGACTGTAAAAGTGTATCACTGTGCCACTTGTTACACCTAGGTATTTTGGGGGCTGGGGATTTAGCTCAGCAGCATAAGCGCCTGCCTTACAAGCATGCGGTCCTGAGTTTGATCCCCAGTACCGATTAAAAAAAAAAAAAACATACACACCTAGGTATTTTGAAATACTCTTGGCCACTTTTGATCAGATAGCATTATAAAGCTTCTAAAGGATTTAACATTTTAAGGCTTTGCTTTCTCTTCTTTGTTATGCAACTGTGTATGTCCCTTAAAAGTATATGTGAATTTGTTTTTGAGGGTCAAATAGTCTTTTATTTTTATGACAATTTTGTCACTTACATGTTGATACAGGATTTTCAGTGAAATTTGTTGCTACAATAAGAATGAAATTTTTTTATATGTGGGTGTTTCAAATATTTTACTTACTTAATTATCTGAAAAATAGTCACAATTTATAAATTGTGAGTGCTGGTTTTACTTTTAAAGCTTTCATATTGAATTCATAATATACAGTTCAAATATAGGCTCTAAAACATTTTGTGTCTAAGTAAATAATAACCCCTAAAAGTAGAGTAAAAAAATACTTCATTTGATTCTCAAAATTAAGATCTGTAATATACTACTCAGGTCATAAACATTATTTTTCTAGTTGTTTTTATACCAGAGATTTTTTTCTAGCAATTGTTATATTAAGAACAAACTGTCATATGCCATTTTGAACACAAAATAATTTTTATCAGACAAGTCCTCATTTTGTAAAAGTTAGCAGTTGGTAATATGCTGCAGTGTCTTTAAATTATAAAAGTTATTAAGTTTTATATTTTCATTTTTTTCAAGCAAAGTACTGTAGTTTAGAGTGTTTGTGACTTATTCTTTCAAACAGTATTTTCTGCATTTTTGTGTGGGCTTGTGTATACTGAAGTACTTTTAAGTTTCATGCCTTATTTACTCCTAAAGAGACCGTAATGAGGGAAAGGAATCTGTAATTTCTTGAGGACAGGAATGATGCTGCCAGGCTCTGGCTTGTGCCTGGAATCTGCACGTTTGTGTTCCCAGTCGGACCGCGTACTCTGCCTTCCATTCCCACTCGCCCCGCTGAAAGATTACTGTGGAGGCAGGACTGTGTCTGTTACCAAGTCCTTTTCCCAGAGCTTCGCGATAAAATGAACATTCTTTCTTTTGCTTTTGTTTTCACTAAGAGGGAAAACTGCGTCCTTCGTCAGACTGGAGAACGCTCTCCTTTAGGGGTTAAGTGTGGTGACGGGGCTTTCTGCAGAGTGTAAATTATTGGCATCTGTCAAGCGGTGCAGAAGTTGAATGTCTCCTCCCTTTGTGCCAAGCTTGCTCGCCCGCTCGCAGTTGCCTTTGCTGCTCGCCTTCTGATGTGAAGCAGAAACTGAGCGAGGTAACAGTTTTGATGGGGAGATTAGAGGTAGCCAGGCAGACTGTCTCCTGCCTTTTAGAGACCCTTCCAGGCTCAGGCCACCCCCTCCTTTGTTTAGATATTACTTGCTTTTTTGAGTTTCAGATTACAGGAGCAATTGATCTGCATGACCTATCTTAAGAACTTTAACTTTGCAGTGGAAACTTAAACCAAATGTATATCCTCAAGAGACAAATCATCTTGGAACCAGGCTGTTGTCATTTTGATATACTGTACCCTTGGCCGGGCACTGTGTGGTAGAGAGCACCACCTAGTGGACAGGACCTGTACTTGCTGCGCTGGGTAGAAAATGAGACCATGTCAGTGTCATTCTTGCCCTTGGCTTGCAAAAAAAGCGAATCTTTGTATTTTTCCTAGCACACAACTTTAATTTTAACCCAGAAGTCCTGATATCTCGGTTTTATTTTGTGCTCTTCCCACTTATGCCGGTCCTTGCTGGTCTTACAAACATTTCCTTATTTACCTGACATGATGTGAAGAAAATAACTTTAATGTCAGTGAGAGCAGTGCTCAGCCTTAGGGGCTTTGTACTTTTGAGTGTCCGCGTTTAACTCCAGTGGAGACGCGATGGAGCAGGACCTGTTTGTCGCCGGAGCTTATTCGGCCCGTTCACCCGGCCAGCTCCAGGGGGCGCGCTGCTGCTGCCCGCGCACTGCGGCACACGGTCGGTCGCTGCTTGTTACAGTGTGTGTGCTTCCCAGACACTGCGTGGAGACAGCGTCACATTAGAAAAACAAGTTATTAACACATCATAGCCATTCGTATTTAGGTATAGCTGCTCTGTAATATTTATTTTAAAATGCAAATCTTAAAACACGCCCCCCCCCATTCCTTTGTTGAGTGTTCCTGGGCACTTGCTGAGCTGGGAACTATACCAAGTTTGGGGATCCAAAATGAACAAGGCAGAGGTTTGGGTTTCTTGTGTGTGTGTTTAAAGAATTAAAAATTTTTAATTCTTTACCACAAAAGGGAGTAGACCTGTTGCTGGGTGTGGAATGCCCGGTGATGAAGTGTAACTGTGCTTGTTTGTTCACTATTTTCTGCCGTGTACTGAAGATTTAGAAGACTGCAGAGCAGATCCTCTGAAGAGCCTGGTGAGCAAAGCCGGTGGCTTGTCTTTCTGTGTTGCAGGGTGGAGGTGGTGGGTGGCTGTGGGAGGCCTCCTCCTCCCTCTGGTTCTTCAGCACAAGTTTCATGCGCTGCGGGCCCTGTGGTCAGAAGCACACGGTGAGAAGTTGAACAGCAAGTTCGGAATCTGTTCTGGAGTTGGTTCCTGGCTTCCAGTCAGTTACCTGTGAGCCCTGGAGTGAGATTCCTCACCTGTCTGCTCACTGGTTGTGAGAATTAAAGTAAATAACCAATTCGAGAACTCAGTGCAATCCCTGCAACAGTGATACCTCATGATGATGCTGGTTTGGAGCGGTTTGGAGGCTCTCTCCACCCCACCCTTCCCTGAATGGGTGGTTTCCATGAGCTCCTCGTCTCTCCCCGCTGCCCGAGCCCCAGTGCCCTTCATCCCTTCCCGCCCTTGGTGCCCACCTGGCAGTGCCTGCTGCTGCAGAGCTGCCCGGCCTCCCCTGCACAGGCGTGCTGGGCGTGCTCTCCTCTGCGGGCATCTGTGTGTTTCTGTTTTATTTTATTCAGAACAGAGGCTCTTAACCTGAGCACCAGTAAGCCATACTCAGAGTGGTAGGCCAAAAGGGTTCCTGTCAGTGTGGATATTACCCTTTTTTCCCTTTTTTGGGGAGGGCAGGCGGTGGGAGGGAAGAATCATAGCTTTGCTCAGCTTCTCAGAAGCATCTGTGCCCCAGGAAAAGGTCAGGGACTCTACTTTAGAGGTGTGTGACTCTCTGTGAGGCCACTTGCAAAGTTAAAAGTAAAATCCCTTCTAGAAAATGAAAATGAAATTTGAATTGTACTCAAGTGCTTGTTTTTTAAGAAACAATTTTAATCTGACGAGCTAAAGTAGATGGGATAGTTTTCCCATTGTCAGAGTCCTGCAGAATATTAAAAGCAAAGCAAAGTAAAGGATGCAGGCTCTCAGGATGGGTGTCCCATCAGAGACAGTGCCCCCACCTGCTCCTGACCAGCGCCTCTGCCGTGGGCTGGATGGGAACCGTAAGGGTGCCCACTGCGTGTGGCGAGGCTGGGGCTGAATCCCGCTCAGCAGCCCCGGAGCTCTTCTCGGTCCCCACGGAGTGCGCGTCCACTCCACAGCACCTGGAATGTGTCCAGATTGGCTGCCTTTTACAGACTGTCTAAGCACTTCTTTTAGTACGTTTTCTTATGCCTTATGAACAATTACAAATATTTCTCATTGCTTATGACTGGATTCCCAGAGTACCATAGCTGAATTGCCATAAGCCAGGTCACTTTTAGAATCTTGCTGGAAACTTCCGAAGGCGTAAAGACCAGGGAAAAGAAAGCAGATTTCAAGCTGAGTGTACATCATTGATCATCTTGGAGTTTCTTGGGTGGAAGGGACCTTGGGCGCTGGCGAGTCTGGCCTTTACTGCTTGCTGATAGTCTCGACTGGGCTCGGAGCAGTGGCTCTGGTGCTCCGGAGGTGGCACCCGCTCCCTGACTGTGTGGGAGGAGGAGAGGAGGAGAGGCGGAGCTGCCAGGAAGGGCAGGTGCGAGTGCCGCCTCCCCCAGGGGGCCTGTGCTGAGCTGCAGTGATCCGTGGGGGAGGGTGCCAGTGGCAGGGAGGAGAAAGGTGCCAGGAGCGGGGGAGGGGCACACCCACCGCCCCGCCCTCCACCTGGCCAGGCTGAATGTGTGCTCCGTGGAGGAGAAGCGCCTGTTCCTCATCCCTGTGCCCACTCATCCCTGTGTTCTGTGGGCACCAGTGCCTCAGGCTTGAGGATCCCTTGCCCCCTCGTTGGCTTTGTTGCTTCCAGGGCGTTTTCTGGTAGGGATGTCTCACCTCTGCCTGGCACCCAAGTGTCTAAGAATGTGCTTTTTGCCCTGGTCGTGGCTCCTAAATGCAAACCAACCCCTTCCTCTGACGCACAACAGAAGAATCAGCAGTCTGTTCCTACTCAGGGAGAGCCGAGCTGCTTTGAACTCTGGGAGCTGCCTGAATGGTGCTGCACTGTCCACCTGGCCTCTGTCAGAGAAAACCCTGGGGCCTGGCTCTGGGCCCTGCACCCCGACCAAACCCAAGGGAATCACTCCTGCTGAAGGCCATGGAGTCACGCTGAAACAGGAAGACAGACGTTTTCTTAAGTAAAGGAGACTCCAGGCTACTAGAGTCGGCATTCCAAAGAAGTCCCTCCACTTCAGCCTGACAGCAAGCAGGAGCCCAAGGTGTCCCGATGTTGACCAGTCAATATGTGTGTGCATGTCTGACTGTCCTGTTTTCATGTCCTTGCCTTGCAAAATCCACTGTCTTTTGCCCAATTAGCATTATTGTGTTTGGCATGATGGAAGCCGTGTTGTTATGAAAGGGAAATAAACTTCATTCTGTAAGTAAATGTGTGTAATTTTGACCTGTCACCCAACATGTCAGTTTGCCAATGCTCCCCTGGGTGAGACTCATGCAGAGAGGAGGGAAGAAGAAGAAGAGGAAAAAGAAGAGCTTAGACTCATCAGCACCTGCCCTGAGGCAGGGTTGGTCCTCACAGATGTCACCTCTGGGAAGAGCGGAAGTCACTTGTAGCGGGGCTGCTGTCTCATGTTCACTCTCGGTAGATGAAGGCTCTGTGAGGCTCTGTGACGGCAGAGCCAGGCCCTGAGCCAGGGAAGAGTGTAGCATGGGCACGCGCGCACGCACACACACACACACACACACACTTGTGTGCATGCCTTCTCTTCTCGCCCCTCTGCCTCCCGTGCCTCTCCACACAGCCTTGGAGCTGGCAAGCTCCAGACAGGTCTGAGCCGCTGTGAGGCCAACTCAGATCCCTGCATCGGCACTGCCTGTGCTGTCCCCTCCTCCTCCTCTACCTTCCTTTTACCTCCTCCCCAAATGTGCCTGGCCCCTACTGGGCCTTGTGTATTTGCCAAGTGGGCAAATGAAAGAAAGGTTTCCAGGCACAGAAAAAAGAAAGTGGTGCTTACTCACCAGCACACAGTCCTGAAGCCTGAGGTCTGTCCTCCCAGTGGCTGTGTGTTTTTGGATTGGGTTGCTAGGTGGGGAGAAGAGAGAACCTGGCTCCAGAAGGCGGCACTTAGCAAAGTCTCTCTGTGATATTTTAAAATGGACTCCCAGGGCAGTCGAGCTGATTGATTGTCAGCAGAAAGGAGTCTGTAGGTCTGAGCTTTTTTCTGCTTTATTTTTATTGCTGATTTTAAATTACAGATGTCTTTAATGGCAAAATGATTAGAATTACCAATGACAGGAGTCCAGGAAAAAATATACACATAATGAAGACCTGGTTTATCCGTGGCGAGCCTGGAAAAAGTCAGCTTCCCTGAGGTAAAGTCAGTCCCACTCAGGGACGCGCAGCTGAGCTTACCCTGAGGTGACGTTGGTAGGACCCCAGGTCTGGAATGAGGGAGGCGATGCCTCCTGCTCAGTGTTGAGCCCACCCGGGAATCACAGTTGACCTGTGAGGCCCAGGAACTGCTGCATTCGGAGGTGATGACTGTGGCGAGGAGTCACGGATGCATTTCACGCATGAACCTGTGACAGGTCAGGGAGACCCACAGATGCCGTAGCTGGCCTCTGCTCAATGTAACCTTTTTGGGGGCTGTGCTGGTGGAGGCCATGGCCTCACACATCATAGGCAGGTGCTGACCACTGTGCAGCATCCCAAGCCCTTTGACTTTGATTCAGAGTGAGAAGAGCTTTGGACCAGAATGGAATGAGACCTGTGGGAGGCTGAGGGCACTCCATGCGTGGGAGAGGTCTCCTGGTGCTTCCCGGGCCGCGAGAGCCAATGCAGGGCATAGTTGGTCCCCAGTTTGGTGTCCACGCAGCATCCGCTCAGATGCACCTGGAGTGGACAGAGCTTGGGGAAGGGAGGGAGGGTACTGAGCAAGGCCAAGTCAGTATGGTGTGGGAGCCTCAGGGTAGAGCAGAAGGGTTTTGTCAGATCAAAGTTTTAAAGAGGAAGTCAGACCCTGAAGGAGTAGGGAGGGTGAGTGCACAGTAGGCATTTGCTTCTCCAGCTCAAGGAGTGTTGGGCCCAGTGTACAATGGAAGATGTGAGGAGCTTTGTGGGACATCGAAGCCCTTGCTAAGGCAAAGGCCACAGTCTGGCGCACAGCCCGGTAGGTGGGCGCAGCAGGGACACATCGAAAGAAGAATGGGCAGATGGGACTGGCACCAGATTCCTCTGTGGGTGGGAAAGGAGGAAATGAAAAACGGCTGGTGACTCGCCTGACGTGGAGAATCCTGGGAAAGGCTCAGGCTTTGCCTTCGGAGCAGTGGGGACAGGCGAGACTGGGAGTTAGGTTCCTGCAGTGCTGCATTCGTGCCTGGCAGCTCTGGAAGCACTGGTGATGTATGCAGTGCTGTGTGCAGAGACAGAGACAGGTCGGGGCTAGTGGATAGTCGGTGGAGCTCAGGCTGAGCTATGGATCAGAATGAGTGAGCTCAGTGAGGAGGTGTCACAAGGCAAGGGGTGGGCTCTGGCCAAGCAAGTGTCAGAGGTTAGCACAGGCAAAGAGGCAGTGGAAGACAGCAGGGAAGGCTGCTGGGGCCTTGGAAAGAGTATAGGAGCAGAGCCCCATGTCTCAGGGCGCTGTGGGGCAGCAGAGGCTTGCAAGGACTAGAACCAGAAGCCCGTGGAACATCACTTCTTCAGACGCTGGGGTCACTGAGGACATTTTTCACTAGGAATTGGGGGGGGACATGAGAGGAGACAGGCCCAGCCCCAGGGACCTGCTTACAAGCAGTTGCCGAAAGAAGTGAGCAAGAAAGGAGCAGTTCACACATCAGCCCCTCCCAGGCTGCCGCCAGAGCACCACGGAAGGTCTGCAGCTGTGCCAGGGAGGCCTTTTGTGGGTGACTTGTCCCGGGGAGTTGTTTTGTATGGAGACAGGATTTCAGCAGTGTCCCCAGGTGCCTTAGTTTTAAACTAAGCCCTTTAGTAATTGGTATTGATGCATTTCTCAATCAAGACCAAAGGAAATGGGTCAGAATTTAGTGAGGGCTCCAAACCAAACTCTGGAAAATGCTCCTTGTGAAGAATTGTTTTAGTTTATCAGTAGTTGGCAAACATTTATATGGCAATGGTCATTCTGGCCATGCCTTTGGCTGCATAGTAAGCTGAACAGCAAGCCTGAGTTCATTGATTGAATGAAGAAAAAAAGTAACGAATTTGTGTTACAGGGACTTTTTAACACTATGCCAGAGGGGCTGACCAAGCCTGTTTAATCTTGAGCAATGCCTGCTTCTTGCAGAGGCACATTATGCAAATCGGTACTTAGTGTTGACTAATCAATCCGGCCTTTGCTGGAAGTGTTGTGATTCCTGTCATCCTGGGAAGGAAAGGACTCTGAGTTGAAACCCTGCTGTGATCCACAGAAGACACTTGTCAGGCTCTGAACTCACCCTGAGTTCAAATGCAGCCTTTCTTTGAGAAGAATCCCACTGTTTTGTACTGGGCTTTTAAGTTTATCTTGCATTGGGAAATTTGCAAAGCATGAGAGCAGGCACAGCGGGCCAGGCTGCTGCAGGTGACACACGCACACACACACAAGCCGGGCCACCACACAGACAGCAGCCTCAGCCCTGCTACCTCGGGGGCCACGCGGCCAGTGGGCGCAGTGTTTTTAAGTCTTCGGGACACGTCCGCGGTGAGTGTTTGTGTGTGTGTGTGTGTGTGTGTGTGTGTGTGTACAACCGTGTCATTCAGCTTTGGCCTGTGCCGACCAGTTAACTTTGCTTAATCCTTTGATTCCAGATCAAAAAGAAAGCACCAGAGCGCGTAGAAAGGAGAAGGTGGTGTTGGCAAGCAAGCTCCTGTTATTCCTTCTGCTTTAGCTCTTGCGTTGCCATCTAGTGGACAGTGAGAAGGGTGCAGCCACCGCCCTGTGCTTGCTGGTTCTCTGTCCTACCTTCCCAAACTCTCCAGGGACTTAGAAAATAAAATCCTTTGAGAGCATTAAATAATTACTGAGGGTATGGGCACAGTGGTGCATCCTCTGACCCCAGCTACTCAGGTGGCTGAAGCAGGACAATTGTGACTTCAAGACCAACCTGGAGAACTTAGTGAAATCCCCATCTCAGTAAACAAGCAAATGGTGGAACAAGGAGGAAGCACCACAGGGGGCATTTGTGAGCAGCTATAGCAGGTAGCCATGAAGACCAATCAGGACCAGAGGGGCATCTCCAGGAGATGCTTGCAGCCAGGCCCTTGGCATGCCCTGGACATGGCAGAGAGCCTGAGCAGGGCCTCAGGAACAGAGCGGGGTCAGAAGTGGGTTCTGGAGGGAGCGTGGAGTCGGGGGTGGCAAGGAAACCAGTGTGCAGTTTTAGTCAGAGAGGAATTACTTTCTTGAGTGTGTGTGTGTTTGAGAACATTTCTGATTAGAGGTTATGTATTCTGACTGTTGAGTTTTTCAATGCAAAACTGTTAAGGCGAAGTTCCAAATCTTCCCCTCAGGACAGCTGCCCTGTTTGGATGAGCAGTCCTCGGGTCCTCTCTGGTCCCCAGGTCCTTCGGTGCGCATAGAGCTCTCCTGAGTTGCATGTGCATGTGTTTTACACACACACACCACGCACATCCACGTTGGGCGGCCTCCGGCCAAGCAGTCCACACTCAGCAGTGTGGCGTCCATGGCAACAGATTGGATCCAGCACAGCACCACACTTGGGGTGTTTGGTTTTGTCATGCAGCATGCAGCATGAGGACTGTGACACGAGGGTCTTTCTCTTCTCCCTGTCAGTGCCGCCCATGCAGGCGCTGCATAACTAGCCTTATAGGATCAGTTTGCTTTTCTGGTGAACAGGTTTTGTGGAGGAGCCCAGTGTTTGGATGATTTGTAGATTAGCCTTATTAAAATAAATCCAGTGAAAAATGAATTTGATTTATCTTTAGAGAAAGAAAGGGATGAATGAGGTGAATACCTGAAGTTTTAGGGTGATGCTGAAATGGCTTGTTTGCTTAACTTTAATGAGGAAGACAGATTGCAGCTGGCCCTGGTGACTCTGTGCCACCCCTTTCCCTGAACCCCTTTGTTCTTAATGTCCCATCTACATTTTTGATGAAAGCGTCCTCAGAGACATTGTCCTGTTCAGATGGGACCACAGGACCAGCCGTGTGAGTAGACACAAGGACACTGGCTTTGGGCATCAGACAGCCTTCTTTTTGTTTTGAATCAGTATTGTATAATGCATTACAGCCATGTCTTTCCGCCTGGGATAATCATGGGACCTAATCAGTGTGGTTATTAGAAGCAAAGACGTCGTGGATGCTTAACATGTAGGCTGGTGCCCGCTGTGTAGCAGGAACACAGTTAGCAAAGTGCTCTGTGCTCCTTTTCCTTTGGAGTAAAGCCCAGGGAGACTAAGCAACTTGCTCAAAACTTTGGTTGGCAAAGCTTAAGAGTTTAGGGGAGCAATAAAACATACCCCTTTATTTCTAGCCTAGCATTGGAACTACCTGAAAGAAAAATAGAGGCGTGAGAAGCAGCAGCCAAGTAGAGTCTGACTTTAGCTTTATGGCCAAAGATGAATGGAGCTGGGCTGGAAAATACCCTTTGCTGGCTGGCTGGCTCCTCTGGAAAGGGGAGGAAAGGGTGGCATCGCATTCCTTCCGCTGGATCAGAGATCAGGCAAGCCACTCCATCTCCTGAGAAGTGGGGTGAGGAGGCTTGGGAGGAGGCCAGGAGTGTCTTTTGCTCTAGCCGAGTTTCCTCTGTGCCACATCTCTCCTTTGGCAGTGAGTGGCAGAGCAGGGATTACGACCCAAGGATCAGCCACCTCCCTGCATCCAGACTCATCTCTGTCCTGCTTTTCCCAGGCCACTTGCAGCCCTTTGCCCGGAGCTGCTTCTCTGCCCTGGACCTTATCCAGAACTAAAGCGTGAACCGGTCACACTCATGCCACCAGCTCTCTAACCTTCCCTGTTGCACAACACAGGCAGCTGCTGACTTTGGAGGTGGCAGCTCTGATCAGTGAAGACAAGCCCAAGCCTTTCCTGCACATCTTTCTGTAGCCCACGTCGGGACTTTGGTTTGTTTGGGGAAGGGCTCGGGGTGGGGGGCTATTTTTTGTTTTGTTTTTGTGGTACTGAGGATCAATCCCAGGGCCTCTCATATACTAGGCAAGCAAAAAAAAATTTTTTTTAATTAGCATGCACAGATACTCCCACATAAAAAAACCCCTGCTTATATTTCTGTGAAGAAAATTTAAGATTTGGTTAGGCTAAACTTTAGTAGTTTATTAGTCTTTTAACGACACAGTACATCATAAATCATACTTCCTTCGAGTCATAAAGACCCACAGTCAGCCCCCAATTGCCACTTACTGGTCATGTGCTTTGCATAAGCCTCAGTTTCCATACTTCATAAGTGAACGCTGGGTAACCTCTGGGTCGTACCACTTTTATAAGGTGTGAGAGTCACAAGGCACATGCCGGGCCCCTCATGCTCAGCCTGGCTCCTACGTGGCTGGCGCTTAGGGCGTAGCAATCTCCGCTGGGTTGTGCACGCTGACTGTAGGCGTGAGCAGACGGGAACAGCCTGGCCTTGCTCACACAGACTGCCCTCCCCACTCCCAGCCGCACCCCTGCTGAATACCACGTGGATGGCCTGGGTTCAGCTCAGACTTCAAAGCACACGTCCCCACACAGGTGCCTTCTCCTCGCAGACTCTCTTTTCCTGGCTGTGTAGCATTTCTGCCTCCCTGCATGGCTTTGGAAGCAGGTTAGCTAACGATGGCAGAGCCCTTGGAATTCTGCCTACCTCAGTTTCGTTGATTTTTTTAAAAGTGGTATTGATTCTGTTAAATAAAAGGTAGGCAAAGGTTGCAAGTCCACAGAAATGAAATAGCTAGAGACTAGTGGGATTTAGTTGTTGGTTTAAGTGCAGACAGTTACTAGTCTGATAGCAGAAGAATCTGTATCTCAACAGGGTTAAAAATGTTAAGAGAAGAAATATACCTGAAAGTAGAACTAGAGAGGGGATTCCCTGCAAGGAACCAGTGCGTGCACCGCACTCACTGAGCAAGTGTCAGCTCGTGACTGCGCCTGGGTCTTTTCCTGCCTCTCCTGTCTTACTTTGAAGTAAATCTTGGCTGTTAAATCATTTCACTGTGAATTGTTCAGTACTTAGCTCTAAAAGAAAAGGAATTTAAGACCAAAAAGATAAATAAAACATGATCGTAATCTGTAATACCATCATCACACCTAAGTAAAAATTCCTTGTAATTTCTCAATACCATTTGGGATTGAGTGGGAGATTCCTTAACCAGTGTAGTGACAGTAACACATGGCAGTCAGTAAGATGACTTTAGCAGGAAGCAAGCCAGAGAGTGCCAGCACACCCACTGCGCGGGCCCTGAGGACACTTGTGCTATCTCTGCCCCTGCCTCTCCACCAAGAAAGGGACCCTCACCGGAACCCGGGGGAGTAGCCTCTCACAGCAGTGGGCACAGGGAGTGTAGTAAGCATGTTGGTTCTGTTCTGTTTCCCTGGTAGCTGTCATGGATGTTTTAGGAATACAGGCGTCTTCTCTGTCCATCTCCCTCCTCCTGGGTGGAGACAGAGTTGATATATTTTGCGGACCCTCGGCCAGGTGGAAGGCTGCCCACTTTCGTTCCCATGAGGCAGTGAGGCTACTGCTGGACAGACGTTATGGCCTCAATGCACCTTCCAGACACACCTGGACAACTCCCCTGGGGGAATTGCTTTGTGCAGATAGCTCCATTGTCCCTCTTCACTTGATTATCTGCTCCATTATGGAGGTACAGTCTGTACAGCACTTTTCTACCTTTTTGATCGAGCATTAGGGTTTATCAGCCTTTGCTGTGGGTTTACCTTCTTTTCCCCTTCCAACAATCAGGCACTGCTGGGGGTACAAAATCATGAATAAGACAAAGGTCTGGACCTCAGAGACCTAAGTGAAGTCCGCTGGGGACCACACATAAATACCTCTACCAAAACCCGGGAAGTATAAACCCGTGTCTGCCACAGGCCAAGGGGAAGTTCTGAAGGCTTCATGGAAAAGAGGGCACTTAAGAGAACTTGGAAGGATGAATGGGGATTCTGGGTAGAATGAGGCTGACTTTCCAGGTAGAGGACGGGAGGTTGCAAGGCAAGCAGAATGTCCCTTCGCTGTGCCCCTCTGCGGTGCTACGGGAAGCAGCTTCCTCCCCGAAAAGCACCTCCTGGCCTCAGCTGCTGCCTCTTGTCCCAACCTGGTCCCATGGAAACCTCAACAGCGATCTCTTCCTCTCAGAACCCTTCACCCTCGCGCCTTCCCAGGAAACCTTGATAGCATTCCTCATCAAACTTTGCATCAGAGTGTGTCTCTCCCATTGAAAGAAGTGTTCTTTAGTCATAGGCTTGTTTCCTTCTCATCCAAGTGACTCAGTCAGCACCCATGTGGAGACATTAACAGAGCAAAGCACAAAACCACTCAGCCTCTCAAATGCTGGGAAATGTGAGGAGCATATCTTATTTGTGTGAAACACGCAGTTTTTTGTTAGTTTGTTTTCAAAAATAGAACTAAGCCTAATAAACAGACCGGCAGTTTGCAAAGAATCTTTCTAAAGGTGCTGGTAGTTATGTGATCGAACTGTCAAAGCATCTTTGTACAAAGATGAACAAATTTACTTGTGCACTGTATCATAGAAAGCTGTTTGTGGGTCTAACTGCGCCTGCTTAGGTGACTCAAAGACTTACTGAACTTTTTTGTCATTGATTTGCTATGATTTTGCTGTGTATCTTTAAGGAATATAAATTTCAGAGCTCTCAAATGCCTCTTGGTACTTCCTTTATTTCTTTTCCCTCTAGACATTAGAATGTCTTTATACAGTGTGCTCACCTTAAGTATTCAGTTATCATACTGATGTTATTATTAGGTCAGTAATTACTTAACACCTCTTACCAGGAATTCCATTTAATCTGGAGCAGGCTTCACTCTCTTTTAATGAACTCATAAAAATTTGCCCTTTCAGAGTGTGTAAAGTTAGGACCACATTTGCTGGACTTTTGCTGACACCTCTTGTAATCATGTTTCTGTGAGATGCCCCTGGGGCCTTGTTGCTTCTGGCACTTACCCCTTAAACTAGTCCACCTTGCAGGCTAGACCAAACCAAAAGCGGGGAACAGGGGCAGAGGAGGGATAATGGATTCCTTTGGATCTTTTTAAACTTTGTGGAAAGCTTTGTGACTTCTGAAAAAAACTATTCTAAAGATTAAGGCCTAGATAAATGTACTCATTTCCTACTGCCACTATAACAAAGTGCCATAAACTGGCTGCCTAAAGCAACATTGACTTGTTATCTTACAGCTCGGTAAGTCAGCTGTCCAGACTGGAGCTCCTGAGAAAGATGGGGTTGTGGTGGGGAGGGTCTGTGCCTGAGCCCTTCCCAGCCTCTCCCAGCAGTCCCATTCCTGGCTCCCTTCCCGCACCTTTGGAGCAACAGTGGTGGGTTTCGTCTCCCTCGCACTGTCTCCTGCCTCTCTCTTCTGCCTCCTCCTTTTGTGAAGAAGGACCCCTGTCCCCTGGTCTCCAGGGCTAACCCAGGATAACCTCCTGTGAAAGCTGGCTGACCAGCAGCCTTAATTTCCCCTTTGCCATGCAACATAGTGTTCTGGTTTGTGTCTAAATGTCCCCCCAAAGCCTCTTGTGGTCATAGGGCTTTTCCAAATGCTGAATCTAGAGTGTGTGATTGATTCACAGTGCAGTGCTGAGGTGAAGGGTGCTGGAATTAAGGGTGAGTGAGTGCTGGATGATCTAATCTCCATAGACTGGATACAGTAGAAGGCACAGAGGGAGGCTTGTTTGCTCTCCTTTGTTGCTTTTGCCATCTCGCACTGCTGTGAACTGTTGCCCTGCTGCCATGTGCCACCCTGCCTTAGAGCCAGCCGATTATGGACTGAAACCTCTACAAACTGTAAGCTAAATAGACCTTTACTGCTTTAACTTAGGGTGTCAGGTATTTTTTCTCAGCAACAATAAAAGTAACTAAGACATATAATCACAGATTCTGGAGTCTCTTTAAAGAAGGGGAGGCTGGAAAAGTTATTCTACTTTCCATGGTAGACATCACCCTTCTGTGATTATTTAGTTACCACTGTTTATCCAACAGTTACAAAAACTTTGAAGGCTCCATGTGGATAGGAGCTGTGCCCAGCAAGTGCTGGGGAAAGAGAACAGGCAGTCGGCTGCTAGGAGCTTGCTAGCTGGGGACAGGGAGCCAGCCTAGAGTCGTCACTGTGGTCAGCACGAAGGCCTGCGTGCTGACACGGGCATGGCCCAGCTTTGGGAGGACATGGGGGTGGCTGTGGCAGAACAGAGCAGCTCTGCTGACTGATTTGCCAAAGGGCTCTCAGTGTGTGATTTTGGGGACTCTGTTAACAGGAGAGAGACCCAGATCCCAAAGAGAAACCGGAGTTCACCATTGCCCCGGGTACCCCACCCACTGATTCATTTGCTTTGCTCCTTTGCGATATTTCCCTGGCCCCTGAGCAGGGAGAGGGGCAAGGAGATTTTGACCCCTGCTGGGCAGGGGCTAGGGTAAGGGGATGGAGACCTTTGAAGGTTTGAGATGGGAATCACTTATCAGCTCTTGTATGGGATGCAATAAAGCCTTGTTTGCACATGTATTAAAACTTTTTAACAGACTTAAAAGTGAGATTTCATGATACAGTTTCAGTGGGAAAGAGGAGCAGAATGTGAGGAGGACAGCTGTGGTCTATAGACTGGGAAACGCCCCGAATTCAGACTCAGCCCTCTGCTTGCCGCCCAGCCCTGCCACACAGGGAACGTGTGACCATGGCAGACCAGTCAGAGTCTGTGACAAGTGCAGTGACCGTCACGGCCCACCTGGGGCTGTTGGGAAGTGGGGGGCAGAGCCGCAAAAGTGCTGGTCAGCACGGGTGCTGGGGAGACTGGCGCCGCCCATCTGCCCTGCGGGCGAATGCTGTTGCCACACTTAGGTTTGCTGGCTCCTGCCCTCCAGGGTCTTGGAGTGCCTTTCTGCACTACATCTGCACTGCTAGTGCAGACTGGGGTGGGATGGCTTTGTGCAAAGTGCCGTAGCATGTTTGGACATCTTTTCGCTGCACAGTTGTTTACTGATCCCACTTTGTGCTTCCCGGGCCCTGGCCTGCAAGGAGACCGTGCAGCCCTTCCCATGACATCCCGTGTGCCTGACAGAGGCCTGTGTGTGTGTGTGTGTGTGTGTGTGTGCGTGCGCGCGTTTGTAAGAGTGAAGTCAGACTGGGACTGGGCATCATCAAGGCCAAGGGGGCAGCCCTTTCAAGTTCAGAGCATAGCTGAGCTGGCCAGGACAGAAAAGCTTTCTGGAAGAAGTGAAGCTCAGCAGCCCTTTCCAGGCCAGGCCTGTGAGTTTGGCAGGAGACTGAGTGGTAGAGCAGGCAGGGGACTGAGTGGTGATCGGAGGAAGACGTGACCGTGGCCCGTTAATCGCCCTGCGCATCTGGAAATGCTTAGGTGCCTGGCAGCTGGGAGCTTGGGCTCCCGCCTTTGCCTCTGTATTTTGTTCACTTACTTGTGACCCCCCCCAGCTCCACACTCAGTGCCTGGCATGCGGTGGGCACTGAGGGTGGGTTGTAATCAGCTGGTGCAGCAGAGAACATGTACCTGTGCCTTGGTGTGCCCTATGCTCACCTGTAGGAGCAGGCAGGGACTCTGGAGACTTGTGTGCAGTCTTCTCACACCTGTCTGCAACCTGGCTGCTCTTTTGGGCCCTATGTATAGGCCTGCCGCTCCAGGCCTTGTATCTATCCACTAGAGTACTTGGAAGAAGGAACGTTTGTAAAATTGCAGGTGTAAGACACACGAGGGAGGGCGAGACCTTTGTCACCCTCCTGCCGTGCTGTTAGCATACGTGTTGTCTCATTTGATCTCCACTCATCTGTTCCTGGTGTTGGAGATCACAGCAGTGACAGGAGGAGCCGCTGATGGAGCCCTAGTCACAGTCGGTAGTGACTACACCAGAGTGTAACAGTATACTACACGATTATAATCTGCTGTTTGCTTTTTTTTAATTTTAGATTTCTCACATTGGCAAACTGAAAGATTTTCTTCTGGAACACAGGAAAGATTATATTAATGCTTATAGGTAAGTGTGTCATTTTTTTGCCATGACCTTGGTGACTGTGTTCTTTCCTAACCTGTACTGCTGTCACTCTAGAGCTTTCTGTCCTGTTTCATGTAACAACTGAGAGCTGCTCAGAGGAAGATGAGTCTGTAGCAGGAGAATGTCTGCAATGCGAGGCGGGGTCCTAGAGCCAGGGTCGGGGCCCGAGCCCAGGCAGGATACCTGGTCTGTTTATGTCTCTGAGGTGCTATGGTCTCCTGGCAAAAAACACTCTCTGTGCACTCACAGTGCACTGCAGGAGCTGGGAACACACGGTTTCTATGTCCTGAACCTGAGAGGAGCGAGGTCTTCAAGCTCGGTTAGGCTCCTTTCGCCTGTCTCGCTGCCAGGCCTGGGACCGAGGCTTGGCTGCCTGCTGGCCTCCTCATGAACGTCCTTCTTCCCCTCACCCCCTGTGCCTCCCTTCCCTGCCAGTGCCCAGCCTCAGTCCTGCTGGGCATCTTCTCCCCTTGTCCTTGTCGCGAGCTCTTGGCCCTTGCTGCAGACAGGAGGGTGCCCACTTGGCTTGGCCTTCATTGCTCAGGGCACTCTGATGACTCCTTTGATTCACTGCCCAGTGTGACTCCTGGTCACATGCCTCCTGCTGGCTGGATCAAGTGTCTACCACTGTGTAGGCACGGTCTTTTCTAAACACCCAGTGGATGGTGTCACCATCTGAGCAGCCCCACTGCGAGTCCCCAGCCAAGGGTGCATCAGCGCCAGCCTCACACTGGCTTTGGTCTGCTGGTCCAGCCTCACTTCACACCCTGCCCACCCCGCATCCTGCTGTGGTGCCCCACCTGCTGCCCCCACCCTGCCACCTTCCTGCACCCACGTCTGTCCCCTCCCTAGTGGCTCCCTAGAGACCACAGCACTGTCTCCTGAGAGGCTTCTCCCTCACCCTTCACGAGCAGAATCCTGCCAGCTTCTCTTTCTGCATTCTATGTTTTCATAACACAAACCTTGCTAATTATCCAATGTTAGTAATACTTTATAGATTATCATAGTTATAGTTTATAATTCATCATTTGACGTTGGCTCCTACAGTTAATAAGTATTTGGCAGATGAATGAATTACAACTCTGTAGCCCTCAAGGCCACCATTAGTTGCAGGTTTCTCCCCCAGGTGATTCTGGGAAGCCCTGCGAATATGTAGAAACGTCTGTGTTGAAACTTGGTAGAGAACTGCTCCTGGGGCCTGGCAGGCGGGCAAGGGCTTGCTCTGTGGCTCCCAGTGCGCGGGACAGTGCTCGCAGTGAGGCAGCATCTGCCTGAGGTCGCCGGTGCTGACCTTGGAGACCTGCTCCAGCCTCGCCCTTCGCTCTCTTCAGATAACTCATTCCCTCACCAAATGTTTGTTGGATGCCTGCTCAGTGCCTGGGACCGTTCTAGACACTGAGGGTGCAGCAGAAGTGAAGAGCGAAGTCCTGCTGCCCAGACAAGCCCAAGCTTGTAGTGAGTCAGCGACAGGGCAGGTGAAACGGGAAGAGTGGAGCACCCTGGGACTGGGGATGCAGGGAAGGCTGTGGCTTCATGGTGTGGCCAGGTAGGCCCAGGGTTGGCGTCAGCCCCACTGGAAGCAGGAGCCCCGAGGGTCGCTCTGGAGCCCGTGCTGTCTGCGCTCTCCCTCGCTGTGAAGTCGCAGCATTGCTGATTCCCTTCTGCTCTGGAGGTGCAGGCTCTTTTCCCTCTTCCCTTCCAGGCATGCACTTGTCCTCGGTTTCTCTTTAGTCACATCCATTGTCACCTTATTTGCAGGAGGAAGGAAGTCTGCATCAGCAGTCAGGCCGCTTTGGGCTCTGTGGCCCTCTTTGCTGTTACTTTTTTATTTTGTTTATTGATTTCTTTTACCATCTCTGAGAAACGTCCAAGCTGTGCTGGGCTGTCAGGCTGTAGGACTGCAGCTGTGGGCTCGCTGCAGCCTGCAAGCTGGGCCCGGCCTCTGACCCTCGGCTTCCCTGCTGTGGCCTCCTCCCTGGTGCGAGGGTGGACCTGGCTTTGGTCCACTGTGCTGAGCTTTCCTCCCAGAGCTCACCAGCTCCAGCAGCTTTTTCTCAGACCGCGCTCATTGGAGTCTCACACCCCTGTCCCATGCATTCCCCCCTCTGTCACACAGCGCGCCCTGCAGTGCCAGTGTGAGACCCCACAGTGTCGTAGTTGGGGGCTGCCGTGGATAAAGCACTGTGAGTGGGGTGCACCTTGGACCCCGAGCGTGTGGTCACTAAGTGAAGGCCTCGGAGTGATGCTTCAGGGTCACATATGCACCAGCTATGTGCTGGCTTTATAATAACTGCCAGGCAGTCCCCAGGGTCATTTAACTCCCCCAGCAGCCACGCACGGAAGTCACCTGGGTCCCCGTCCCCAGGTGTTTAGTCGCAAATCACAGTAACCAAAGTCTCAGGTGGCAACTCACTGCATTTTATTTTATTTCTTTTCTTTTTTTATTTTATTACTTTATTTTATTGATTCTTAATTTTACTTTTAAAACGTTTTTTCAATTTTTTTTTTTTTAAGGAAGGAAAGGTTTGTTTAGCTGTGGAGGTTTCAGTCCATAATCAGCTGGCTCAAAGGCAGGGTGGCCTAGTGAGGGGCAACAGTTCACAGTGGCTGAAGACAGCAAAAGCAGCAAGAGCAACAGTGGGGAGAACAAGGCTCTTCTCCTTGTACTGGCAGGACGCCGCCAGGAGGAGGGTGCAGTGCTCACGCCACCTCCCCACCCTCCTCTGGCAAGACTGAGAATGTTTCCAAGTGAACTCCTGGTCCCTGCCAAGCTAAACTCTAAACTTCTTAAGTTGACATCATATATCAAACATTATAGCCCTTATATGCTGTTAATATTAACCACTGATGTCAGACAAAGTGTGCACTAGGAATAGTACCTCCGTATTTTTCAGAGAATAAGAGTTGTGGACTGTGACCTGCATTTTTCTTCTCTCTTTGGTCCCCTTCCCCTTCCCTTCCTTCTTTTATCTATTCTTCCTTCCTTCCTTCCTTCCTTCCTTCCTTCCTTCCTTTTTTTGTGAACTCAGAGCCTTCACTTACTGGGCAAGACTACTAATACTGAACTACATCCCCCGAGTCTTTTTTAAAATTTTATTTTCAGTCAGGATATCACTAAATTGCCTAGTCTGGCCTCAAACTTGTGATTCTCCTGCTTCTGCATCCCAGGTAACTGGAATAATAGGTGTGCACCACAGTTCCTTTTACATTATCAAGTCTATTTTATTTTTTAAAAATAAGACAGTTTCAAAACATGAGAGGGGTAACAATGGTATATACATTTGTATTGTTACCTTCAAATCATTTACTCAGAATACAAGATAACTGCATTTAATTTTCCAAACAGTACTAGCATAAGCCTTTCTTTTCAATGAACTAAGAGAAATCAGTAATATAACTATCTTTTTTCTTGATGTATTACATGTTATAAGTAGTTGTTCAAGTTACAAAGTCAAAGCATAAAAAATGAACAGTCGAACAATGACAGCACAAAATATTCTGTTTGATGAACTAACAAAAACTTAGTAGTATGTTTATCTATCTTGCACACTTAAACTACCTTAACTTTTATATATATATATATATCTCTGTATGTGTATGTATACATGTGTACGTGTATATATTGTTGTATGTATATATATGCATATATTTCAGCTTCTCACACTAGGGAGACAATAAAATGTTTACACATGGGTATCTGATTTATTTCACTTATAAGTACAGTCTCAGGTTGCATCCATTTACCTATAGAAGTCTCAAGTTTATGCTTTATGGCTGAGTAGTACTCCATTATATAAAAATACAACATATTTTTTATCCATTCCTTGCTTGATGGACATTTAGGTTGTCTTCAATATCTAGCTGTTAAAAATTGTGCTACTGTAAACATGGGTGCACATTTATTGCTGAACTCACTATATTTTAAATTTGTCTTTCTCTAATCGTAACGATGTTGAATAATTTCCTGGCCTTTTCTGGGCTCTTCAAGTTTCTCAGTTTCTTCAGATTTCCCACTCCTTGACTTCCTTTAGAGCAGTATAGTGCCCTTTTGGCAGCAGCAAAAAATTGGGCTCCAGGACACTCGTCCACGGCTGCTCCAGTACCCCCGGTTGCATATGCCTGAAACCCCCTCTCGTCTCCTTATAGTGCCTAGCGCAGGAAGAGCGCCGTGTTGGTAGCTGGCACAATAGTGTACGGGGGCGAACCAGGGGACATGCCTCACCTGCCCACTGAGGATACGTTTGTCTTCATCTGAATGCTTTGCCAGCTGTTGATCTGCCGAAGTGAACACAGTCACGAACACAGAGGAGCGACTGCACCTTTCAGCGCTGATTCTATTTTTTTGCCATGTTGTCCCCCATCTCCCCAGGATTCTGTTGTTAGCCCTTGTGTCTTACTTGTCCCTGCTTTGCATTAAAAGGGAAAGTCTCCAGTCATCTGTCTGTCCTCCCAGCTGCTCAGCTCTGTCCTTCCCATGCCAGACAGGCGGAGCTGCAAAGCAGTCTCGCCAGTGGGTCTCGTCGCGCAGGTGAAAGGGTGACCTAAACCACCAACAGCGCCTTCTGGGAAGGCGAGGTGGGCCTAGAGAGAAAAAAGTGTTTTGGCCCAGATAGCCTCTGGGACAGCTTCCGGTCTCAGCCCGTGCAGGGGCCTGTGCTGTGGCACCGTCCCCCAGTGCAGCATGCAAATGGGGCGGGGGAGCCGAGTTTGACGTAGAGGTGGCAGATCAGGAGCATCTTTTTAGGGTCTCATTTTAACAAGATGAGATACTTGCTCTCCAGGAACTTCCTCTCAGAGTTCAAGAATGTAACAGGACTCCCGGCTTTCGCCTTTTTTTTAACTGTGTCGGTGTATACAAACGTGGCAACACTTCATGTAAGTTCTTCCATAGAGAAAATACTTCTGCCCCTGAAGAGTTTAAATAATTCCTGATGCTGCTTATACTTAACACAGGCAATTTTACCCTTTTAAATGCATTTCATTTGTATTATTTTGGAATATACTAAAATAATTATCTTGATGCACAGTGAAAAGAAAACCTTAACATCTCTGTTAAAACAGTGGCTTGACGCTAGACGGCAGTGTAAATTTCATTTCTAAAGGTGCATATGTGTATCCAGTATAATCCGATAGGCTATAAAATGGGAGCCACAGTGAATTTGGAAACTACAAAACTGATACAAACCCGTCGGCTTCCAGTTTCCCTCTTTAGCACCTGGAGCCTGTGGTTAAAGCTGTGATCACAGCCCTTTCCCAGCGCTGCCTTTGGCTTTGCGAAGGTGTCCAGCAGGGCGCACTCAGGAGACCGGCAGCCTCCCTTGGAGCCCACTCCCCTCTCAACCAGAGCTCAGTGCCCCGGCCCACAGCTCCTTAGCTGAGAGCTGGGCAAGATAAGAACAGGAATGACATCACCACCGCTGGGATGGGATCCTGCAGGGCTCCGGGCTACCGAGCTCCTGCAGAGCTTACTGGCGCACAGCGCACCTGTTGCTCGTATGCCCTCCCCAGCTGCTCTCGCGTCACTGGATGGAACACGGGCCCACAGATGTGACGTATTTACGGTCAGTCTTTCTCAGAAAGCATTTGCGTGGCCAGCAGCGTGAGTGCCAGCCCCCAGGAGGCTGGTGAGAGGTTCAGAGCTGGGTCTCTGACATGCAGTGCGAGAGCTGTGTGGTGTCACAGGGCGCGGGTCCAAGGGCAGTAGTGTCACATAGCTGATGGTAGTGGGGCTGTGGAGTGACTTTCCAGTGTCCCCAGCTGCCAGAGCTCAGGCTGGTGTCTTGGCCACCACCCCCAGCTTCACTGGTAGTCAACCTGGCCCTGGGGACGAATCCCAGCCCTTGCCCTCTCTGAGCATTGCCACCATGGCCCTGGAGCTCTTAGTCCTGACTGTCCTCCCTTTGTGGGAGAAACTCAGTCTTCTGCTCACTTGCCTAGGGCTGGCAGTTCACTGCCAAGCCATGTATCCCAAGTTCCCCGCCTAATGCTGTTCTGGTCCCTTCAAAAGAGCGTGCGTGAGCTGTGAGGCCAGCCACACCTCAGCTGAGTCTCAGCTCTGCCACCCGTTAGTCAACCAGGGTGCCAGATTCCCTTAACATCTTTGTTCCTGATTGCTGTTGATAAAAGGTGGATAGTGGTCTTGTGAAGATTAAATGAGGTGTGTGTAAGCCTTCCTGGCACACAGAAGTCCCTCGGTGGATGGTAATTGAGTTAGAACTCCATTTGGCTTATGACGCACTTGGAGAGGGTTGGTTACTGAACAAAACAAAACCTCCGTTTCCTGCTGGTGGGCCGAGGGAGGGGAGCAAGGACACGGGAGTCTGCTCAGTGACATCTTATCAGGTCAAGCAGGCAAGTGCCTAGATCCCCAATCCCCCAAAAGGGTGCACAGCGAAGGCCCAAAGGCACGAGATGACCGGCACGGACTTCAGGGCTGCAGGAGGACTCGCATCCTCGGCAGAGCTCGTAACTCTGCTAGCCCGCCTGACCAGCGGACCCTGGGCAGCCCGTGTTTAATCAGAACAAGCAAGGAGCTGAGTGGACAGTGGAGGAGACCTGAGCAGGATCTCGGGAGGGGCTCAGGGACCCCTCAGAGCAACAGACGAGGCTAATTAAGGAAAACGATCCAGAAACTCTCCAGGTGGCCTCAGCTGTGGCCTGTCTTGCCCCCTGAGGTCCCTCCTCGTTCTCAGTTCAGCCGGGCCCGGGCCACACCACAGCTCTGCACGTGTGTTCAGCTTCAGGGCTCTCCAGCAGGCAGGCAGAGTTTAGGTCTACAGGGAATTGGTCTTGGGCGCGAGCTGTTGAACTACAGATGCATTCAGCTGATAGTGTCCCAGGACAGTCACGGTGCCCCAGCCCAGAGAGCAGGGCCAGGCCCCTCCCCAACCCCAAGAGAGAGGATCAGAGCAGAACGCTGTGGCCTACAGCAGGCAGGCCTGGAGGGGGAGAGGGAATGGGGGGTCTGGTGCCTGCCCACTTCTTTGGCTAGGGGACAGTCAGAGAAATCTCTTCCTCCCACAAGTGGAGGGCAGGCATGTCCCGGGAAGCTGATCTGAGAACCCTGAGGGCCAGAGGGAAGGCAGTCCCCTCTGCCCCTGCCGCCTGCTCCCAGCCTTGTTCTGTCGCTGCCCTCCCTCCTGACGCAAGGATGTGACTGCTGCCCTTGGCTGCTCCCGGGGTGTCTCATCTGGAGTGTAATAACTGAAGCGAAAGACCGCGTGTATAAACGCTGCAGACCTATGAGGCTGTGTTAGTTTGGCATAATTAGAAAGCTGTAATTTTTTCCAGAATGTAGAGCTCAGACTTTATTGACCCATTTAATTTTTTTGTTTGTTTTTAGTAATGACACTTTACTGGAGCAGAACAGCATGCAATTTAGGTAACCAGTGGCTGGATCTCTGAATAATCTCAATAACCTGAATTAAAAATAGCTTCTGCACCAGCTTCTCTGGTTTATAGATGTCTTCCACAATGTCCAGACAACAAAACACCACTCGGAGGAACATTTTTCTTGTTTTTTGTTGTTTATTCTAAAAGAATGACAGACTATCAATTTCCACTTTAGAAGGTTAGTGTGTGTGTACCCTAAAGGAACATTACCTTTTGAATAATCAATTTTAGCAAATTAAACTTGAGACCTTTTAGTTTCACTGAGCCAAGTTTCCATTACATCAAAACATAGAGCAGGAGGCTGTTAACCTGATGTCCTTGGAGTTAGTCATTTGCAGTGGCTCTGTGTACTGGGTGCCTGTGCCCTCGCGGTAGAACCCTGCTGATTTATGAGCCCCTGACCCCTTCGGCCTCCATTTCTGATGAGCTGGGTTCCAGAGGGGCAAAGCAGGACTCCTGGCCCTCTGCGTGGCCCTTCAGTGATTGCGGAAGGAGAGGCACAAGCGTCCCGGAGCTGGGGCAGAGGCCCCGAGCCTGCTCATCTACCGGCTGGTCCAGGGAGAGTATGTTCTCTCATGACGGCGTGTTGAGCCAGGCTAGGCTCTAGGTCAGGGAGCGTGGGCAGGGAAAAGCCCCAAGATTGCCCTTCTGCGTGTCCCCTGGAAATGCAGAGGTGGGAGACGAGTTGGGGGGGCCGCGCCGAGGAAGATGAGTCCTGATGCAGGGATGGCAGCCCCTGAAGGAAGAAAGCCAGGGAGGCCAGACCATTCTCGAAGGGCACAGCGGTAAGGGTGTGGGTCTTGAGAGGGGTGTGCCTGTGGGTTGGGGAACAAAAGGAGGCTATGTGAGAGTGTGGGGGCAGGCGTGGGCAAGTGGAGGATCCTCTAGGTACCCCAGGAGTGCATGTCTTACTCTTGTGCGAAGAAGCCACCGAAGGCCAGCACAAAGGCTGGAAAGGGTAATGTGTTCAGCATGGCTCTATGCTGTAGCCGAAGAGGCCCTGGCAGAGTGCAGACCAGGCAGGAGACCACAGCTGGGGAGGCACTTTGTGCACCAGAGAGAACACGGTGGCTGCAGCGAGGAGGCCATATTCTAGGGTGGTTTTGAAAGTAAGACCAACAGAATTTGCTGATGGATTAGATGTGAGCAGGGTGATGAAAAGAAGAGCTAAGGATGACCCCAAGTTTTGTGAGGATGGTGTTGCCACCAGCACATACGGGAGCACCCCGGGGAGCACGTTTGAGAGGAGAGACCAGAGGCTGCGTTGTGGACATGTTTGTAAAGCAGATGAAGCTTCTGGAGAAGCTGAGCAGGCGCTTCAGCACATGTGACTCAAGTTCAAGGAGAGAGGAGCAGGCTGAAGTGTAATGTTGGGCTCGTCCATGTGAAACTGGTCTAAGCCAGGAGATGAGATGCCTCACCAAGAGAGTAGGGGGACTCAGCAATGGCCCTGCAGACCCAGTCAGGGAAATGGGCAGGGAGCTGAGAGGTGTGGGCATGAGTGCCACCAGCAACTGATGGGTGAGAGCAGGAAGCCAGGACCGTGGGCTCACGGAGGTCCAGAGAGGCATCATCCATCACCTGCCCTGCTGGTCTGCACAGGGCACAAGGAAGGCACCAACTGAGCCCAGACGGGGCCATGGTGACCTGGAGCAGGGAGGATAGACACCTGTTGGAGGCAAGTCCAAGACACAGTGGTGGAAGTGGAGACTTGCACTAGGAATGTTGGTGAGAGCTTTACTGAAAAGCGGGGAAGTTGGGTAGCAGCTGGTAAGAGACATGGAATAGCATGGATTTTAGTTCATTTTTCAAGGTGAGAGGAGTAACACCATGTTTGTCTGCAGTTAGGAGACTTGAAGTAGAGAGTAACGAATAAAGACCTACGGTGTTTGCGCTGAGCCAGACACTGTCTGCACGTTGTACGAGTTTTCATTCACTCGGGGGTGACAGAGCAGGATGGTGGGGGTTAGGCGAGTGCCCCAGTGGAGGGGGCACCTCAGGAGGGGAAAGGGAATGCTCGGAGAGCAGGAAGCAGGGCGATCAGGACAGGAGGTGGAGTGTGGCCTGGGGGTGGCAGGGAGCAAACACAGCAGCGCACCGGAGTCTGCGAGGGCAGCAGGCAGGGCTGCGTGGCTTAGGGAGCACGGAATGCCGCCGGCTTGAGCTCCGTCTCATCCCCGCCTGGTGCTGGGCCAGCCAGATGAACGGCTGCTCGTTACTGACTCTCAGTGGCACTTCAGAAAGTGACCCTGTATTCTTCAGGTCCCTTTAGTGCCCTAGGACGCTGAAAGAAAATGTTCCAAGACCATTTGCCTGGTTCCCTTTCTCCAAAGCAGTAATCGTCATGGACCATTTGCTTAACACGATTCTTTCCTTCCCCGCCATTTCCAGTGCCCTCTACCCTGCTCTCTGGTTTTTACGGGGCCTCATGTGCCCTCAGGCCCGGAACTCAGGGTTTGCTGAGGCTTCCCTCTAGCATCTGCTCTGCTCCTGACAGTTCTGCCTCTCACATCAGTCTCTTTCTGATGCCCAGTCACTGCCCCTTCCTCAAAGGTCAGTTCACGAGAACCTACAGAGCACCTTGCACCACACGGAACTGGGGAGTACACAGGCGGAGGAGCCCTTGCACCCCTTCCCAAGGGTCCCCCAACACGGTGTTGCTGTGTTTAGCTTCCCCACGCTGTCTTCCCATTGGCCACAGAAGTGAACTTGTCCTCCCTCCTGTCCTGTTCACATCTCAGCTCTGCTGACGACCAGCTGTGCGCCCTTGGCAGTTACGTATCTGCTCTGCACCTCAGTTGCTTCCTGTGCACAGTGGGAGTTACAACAGTGTCCACCCCGTGAAGATTTGAGAATGAGGTAGGTACCTGTGTACGGAAGGCCAGGCCAGTGGTTAGCAGCAGCGCTGGGAAGCATTCATAACGAGCTGCCTTCTTTCTCAGCCTTATAAAGAGCTGCCTGCGTAAACCAGGTGCGCCTGCTGTCACTCAGGGTGCTGGTGTCTGACATAGCGCAGATGAGGCAGACTGAGCTTACACAGTACAGCTAGGGTCCAGAAGGTGCTGTGAAACCGATCTGCTCATCTGATCTGCACAAGGAAGGTTGCAGTGTTGGACTTCACCCATACCTTTTCAGTATCTTTACCACAGTATATTTACCACAGAATATAAACTGTTAACTCCCTCATCTCTCCTCAGCAAGTGTCTAGTTGTATATTAGATTAATAGGCAGAAAAGTATCAGTATTTTGTGATTCTGAACTTGTCCTTTCTTGATACACTAACCTTTCTTGGTATTCTAATCAACTAAGTAAAAATATGTTCCTTTACATTTCCCAACCAGTAAATAAGCTTTACTACCCAATTTTTTCCATGAAGTAAATTGACTAACCAGACCCATACCCAATGTTGTTTCCTTTAATTGAGTCTAATACCTAGATAAATTGAGATCTGTAATAAAATTACTTCTGTATACATAGTAAAGGAAATGAAACCAAACGTTGATAACTGTATATATGTACACCCTGTGGGGAATTATTTGTCAGATACTTGTCTTTTCAGAATAGTATTAATTTTGTTACTGTGATAACATAATTTGAGGCCAGAAGCGTTCATTACTTTTGATTCCTGTCAGGTGCCCCCTGTGCAGCTCCGGGTGCTCTTATGGAATCATGGGAGCTCCCCTCTGTCCTCTGGAACAGGCCCTCCCTCTGCCGGCGTCTCTGGCTTGGCCACTGTCGCTGCCACACATCAGGCTCTGGCTTTGCCGCCACACCCAGCTCACCTGCTGCTCGGGTCTGCTGCACACGCACGCAAGCACACACACACACACACACACACACACACACACACACACACACACACATGCGCACACACTCATCCTGGACACTCCGGCTCCTGTCGTTTCTCCCTGGACTCTGGCAGTGGTCTCTTGAGCAGCCGAGGCACATGGGGTCAGCTTCATCTGCCTCCAGCTGCTGACTGTGGAGGAGCTGCGTGGGGTCAGCTCTGCTGTGCACTCACCCTCCACTGGCCGCTCCCGCTGGCGATGTGCACGGGCCCAGCTGCTGTACCGCAGGGACCCTGTTCCTGCTGGAGGATTGTGTTCTGTTTTATCACTGTGTTCTTAGCCTATTGATATTAGAGGAACAGCTGTTAAAGAGTCAGAAACAGCTTTCCAGCACAATACCATCCACACTTACTGAAAAATAATGCAGGTGAATG
Source organism: Hydrochoerus hydrochaeris (assembly GCA_004027455.1). Lineage (NCBI taxonomy): Eukaryota > Metazoa > Chordata > Mammalia > Rodentia > Hydrochaeridae > Hydrochoerus > Hydrochoerus hydrochaeris. Next base: position 4,545 of record PVLA01005258.1, on the reverse strand, counting down.
GCAGACACAGTCTGTGTGGAGACGCTGGCCACGTGCATTTGATGTGCTGCTGGGCCCCGGGGCCCATTGCCAGAGGCCCGTCCTGGGTTGACATGGGACTGGCCTGTTTGCTGCCCTTCCTGGTGTGCCACAGGTAGAGCTGACATGTGGCTGTCCTTCCCACCACCTGCAGGTTGGGAATTCATAGCTGGTCTCCACCACTGCACTCGTGTTGGGTGCCGTCCCCACAGCCTGCCCGCACCACCTACAGGAGCTGCCCCCCGTCCCTTGTATGTCCCCACCATTCTCCGCAGCTCCTGCACTGTGTCACCCCTGAAGTTCAGTGCCCTCCATGCAGATCAGTGTAAACGTCTGACTCTGAGCTCTTCACTCTGGCCCAGGCCCTAATATACGGGGACTTGGCCCATAAGTGTGTGTCTGTGTGTGAGTCAGTGGACGGATAGTGAGCATTAATCAGACTAAGTGTTCAGCTAGTGTTTGCGCACCTACTATGTGTCAAGCACCATTTGAGGTATAAGAAAACAGACATGAACCAGATAAAGACTGTGCTTTTGTGAAGCTTCCCTCTACTGGGAAGAGACAGACATAATTATTTAATATCTTGGGGAAGGGTGAAAGCAATCAAGAAAAAAAGAGTAGAAGTTACGGATTGTGGTGCACAGCCGTAGAATTTGGGGCTCCCAAGACTCCATATCACAAAGCAGAAAAGGGCAGCTTTGAGCTAAGAGACAATCATCTAATGCCAGCACAGATAGAAGACTAATGTGCTGTACGGAGCTACAGGAAGCCTGGGGGTGGGCAGGAAAGCCCGGCCCGAGGAGGCCAGAGTGACCAGAGTGAGACAGACGTGGGCACCAGCGCAGGAAGTGAGGTCACAGGGGTCATGAGGCAGTGAGACTCACTCACTAGTGGGGCTGGTGGGTGCAGTTGCAGTTGTCTGTGTCTACACTGCCAGAGCCTGATGTGTGCACTGTATGGGAGCCCTATAACTCGTGGTTTGTGGCTTAAACACTCAGCTATAAGATTGAGGGTGGCACTAGGCTAAGTAGCATCACCATGGCCGATCACACAACCACACCCGCCAGGGCCTGAGGAAGGAGAGCAAAGTGAAAGACTCCTAGCTTTTGAGCTTCAAGGTACAGTGTTAAAAAACGAACAACCTTGCTAGCACTGTAATTTTAGGTTCGACTGATGATCAAAGGCAATGCAGTTGGTTCTGGAAGCTCTCTGGCTGTGTTTTGAAGACTGCTCCTCGACATCGAAAGGGGAAGCTTCTCACATTGATTTGCAAGGTCCCAGATTGTGTCCTTGCACTGTGTCCAGACAGCACCCGGGGGCCAGTGCAGCCCTCACTGAGTCACTGTGCCTCGGGCCCCTGGAGCTGCCCGGCCCTCGGAGGCAAAGCTTTGTCCTCCCTGATGCTGCGGCTCCAGCTCTGAGCCTCCTGCCACCCAGTCTGCCTCCTCTCCCGGCCTTCTGGGGTCTGTTCCGGTCTTCCCCACCTCCAGGTGTTGCTCTCTCATTGTTTCTCCTCCTCCTCAAGGCCTTGGCTTTGCTGTGACTGTCAGGGAAGCCGCTTCCTCCCTTCATACCCCCGGCTGAGCTGCCGTTCGCTGCGCCCTCACTTTCTTCTCTCTTCTTTTAGCCATATTCTGTCTGAATGTGGGAAGATGACAGACACAGAGCGGGACCAGATCGACCAGGACGCTCAGGTGTTTATGAGGGCCTGTTCAGAAGCAGTTCAGCAACTCGGGACAGAAGGTAGGCTACTCAGACAGTCAGGACTGCATCAAGTAGTTGTACAGGGTCCATGTGGTACCACCACTTACACTTCCCTCTTAGGTTCTGACTGAAGAGTTAGCGTTTAAAACTCTTAGATCCTGTAACCTAGCACACTGGGAGATGGAAGCCGGAGGATCACAAGTTGGAGCCCAGCTGGAGCAGCATAGCCACTTAGTCCCGATCTTAGAATAAAATGTGAAAAGGGGCTGGGGGCCAGCTCAGTGCAGAGGCCCCAGATTTATCACCAGTATCAGTATCAATCCTACCTTTCCTGGTCTGTTTGAACCTAAGCTATTTAAGGTCATGAGAGGACTGTCATTCAAGGTAAGCATCTGAGAGGAGCAAGATGGGATGGGCCCAGACCTGCAGCAAGGGCCAGGGCCTGCAGCGAGGGCCAGGGCCAGTGAGGATGGCACTGTGCTGCCTGAGTGTCATCAGTGGGCCAAGGTAGGGGGGCATGTGGGGACGGGGAGGAAGTCTCTGCTGGCCTCACTGAAGCAACTGGGAAATGGAGCCCTCGTGGCAGGAGGGGACTGGTGCCAGCCACTGAGCAGTGTGCCCATCTCTGCTACCTTCTTGCCGAGTAGCCTCACCATCTCCCGGGCCTCAATTTCTTTATTTTTAAAAGGCAAGCCGTTGTAGGTCATATTTCTTAGGGCTGCTGTGAGATCCAAGTTGAGCCCTTACAGCATCCTTAGAACCTTGCCCGGCACCAGGAGGGCGCTCATTCTCTCTCTTTCCTTGGGTTTAGTCCCCATCAAGGCCTGGCTGGGCTGGCTCCCTGGTCGGTCTCTTCTTCCGCTCTTCGTTAATGCAGGTGTCAGGCAGGTAGACTATACGGGTAGCACGGAGTTCCAGCTGCCAGGCGCTGTGTGCTCAGGGCGGGCCTGTTTGGAAGCCTTCTGTGAGCGCTCTGGTGGAACACTCGAGAGTGTGTTGAAAGCTACTGAACTTTTTGCCAGGAAAATATACATACACAGACTCATAGTCATCTCAGCAGACTTCTGTGTTGAAATCCACGCAGGAAGGGCATCCTTTTGGCTAGGAGTCGAGGACAGCTGCTGGAGAGGGACCGTCTGACTTAGAGTCTAAGGGACCCTGGAAAAAGGAGTAGCCAGGGGAGGGGATGGGGATGCCAGCTGGGACCGTTGGTCGGGTTCAATTTAAACCTCTCACTAGAGAGTCAGCGCTCGAGCAAGGGCTGCAGCAAGTACTGTCGCTAGGTGCTGTGATAAACCTTAAATTAGGTGGCTACGGTTTTCCTGTGGGCTTAGTTTTTCCCTCTGTTAAATAAAGCCTCGTAAGTCTTCCTCTTAAAAATGTACTCTTCCTTGACACACAACTTGTTTTATTGCCATATTTTCAAAAATATTCTAAAAAAAGAAGCACTGCAGATGAGTGATCTCCAGAACTGTTAGCACAAAGCCTGAACACTGTCCTTTTCTGTTTCAGCCCACAGGGAGATACATTCCCAGCAAGTGAAGGAGCACAGGGCTGCAGTTCTGGATTTCATTGAAGATTACCTGAAAAGTATTTCATTCTCTCTTATGGGTCAAATGTGGCATTGCACAGTAGATAGAGCTCAGCTGGCAGCTTTGCTAGCTGAAGGCTGTCGTGTCTCATTATATTTAGTGACTCCTTTGCCCAAGGAGCCGTTTTAAATGGGCTCTGTCTGGTGTTCTCCCCCGACAGGAGTGTGCAAGCTGTACTCGGAGCAGAGGGCCATCCGGGTGAAGCGCGTGGTAGACAAGAAACGCCTGTGAGTACCGGCCTGGTGGCTCCGGGTGTCAGCACTTCCAGGCATGTGCCAGGCTTGGCTTCCTGCACACTGTGCCATAGCCAGTGCTTCCCCGATGCGTACTGAGTGCCACACACCGTTCCAGCCACTCTGTGGGCTCAGACCCACCTCACTTCTGGGACAAGGATGCTGAGGCGCAGTAGAGTGGTCACTCACCCACGGTCCCACAGTTAAGGGTCTCTGAGCTGGACCCAGGCCTGGCTGTTGCTTCCAATCTCGTGCTCTTATTTCTCCACCATCCTATCAGGCAAGCTGCTGGTAGCCATTGTACCCTGGTCTCTGCTGCCCCCCCACTGGTCCTTCTTACCTCACCTCTGTCCTTACCCACTTGGGTGCCATGGCCAGTGGTCCCCTAGAGGCCCTGCTTGGATCACCATAGGCCTAACAGTGCTGCAGAGGCACCCCAGGTTCTGAGCACACGTCCCCGCAGCAACCGTCTCCTGCAGACAGGCTGAGCCCCCCATATCCGAGACGACAGGGAAACTCTGCAGGTTCTGTGACTTGTGCACCGCCACACAGCCACATAGCCAGGGTGTCTCTCCCAAGGCACTGGTCTCTGTGTCTGGGCCTTAGGTGACCTGGCAGGTAGGAGCTTCCAGAGGTCTCTTCCCACTGGAATTGGAAAGCACACACTCATGACAGTTGTGGAGTGCTGTCCTCCAGAGACACTCATTAGTGACTCAGAAACCAGTGATTTGGGGGGGTGGGCACATGGGCACCTTCCACCTGGCACGTTCCAAAAAGTTCAGTGCCGGAGTCCAGCTGTGGCAGGGCTAGGGTTTCCCAAAGGTGGACAGGGAGTCGGCAAGTGAGAGACAGAAGACACTGCACACCAGTCTGTGAGTGAATCTGAATCCGCTTTATTTTTTAGAAGCTGGAATATATATTTGCTAACCTTGGCAGCAACCCCCAGCCCCAAGTAGGAAGCGCCCCAGGCCCAGGGCCAGGCAGAGACAATCCCAAGC